>UESW01001598.1:308799-329000 GCA_900491605.1 Calamus simplicifolius | reverse complement strand
CTCTTTACAAATCGCCTTTTAAATTCTTTAACTTTTGGACTGAATTTGATGAATTCCTTCCGTTAATTGAGGAAATCTGGGCTACTCCGATTGCTGGATATTCTATGTTCAGAGTTTATAAGAAGCTCAAACTTGTGAAGACGGCCTTGAAAGCTCTGTGCCAGACTAAGAACAAGTTAATAAATGGCGATCTAATTCTCATTCGCACCGAGCTTGCTGATCTGCAAGCTTCAATTGCGTCTGGGAATAATGATGTTCATCTGCTGGAGAAGGCAATTGATTGTGCCAAGAGACTGTCGCTTGTCTCTAGAGGGAAAGAAAGCTACGCTAGGCAGCGTAGTCGCATTCAGTGGCTGAAAGAAGGAGATCACAATTCAGCTTTCTTTCTCAACTCTATCAAGGGTAGATCCAATGTGAACAAAATTCTGTCTATTCAGAAGGATAATGGGGATTGGATCAGGGATAAGGATCAGATCTCTCGTGAGGTTGTTCATTTCTATAAGTTGCTCCTCGGCTCGGATTGCAAATCTACTTATGATGGCAGCATTATGTCCTGTTTCTTCAAAGAAAGGATCCTATCTCCTGAACAAGCTTCTATGTTAAGCTGCGACTTCTCCGAAGATGAAATCAAATCTGCTTTCTTCAGTCTCCACCCTAATAAATCACCTGGTCCGGACGGTTTCAATGCTTACTTCTTCCATCGGACTTGGCATATTGTGGGAGCTGATATCTCAAAAGCTATTAAGGATTTCTTCTCTAATGGGATTCTCCTCAAGGAAGCAAATTGCACTATTGTGGCTCTCATCCCTAAAGTTCCTAATGCCTCTAAATTAAAGGACTTTAGACCTATTTCATGCTGCAATTCTATCTACAAATGTATTTCAAAGCTCCTTGCTAGTCGTCTTAAAGCAGTTCTTCCGTCTATTATCAACAACGCCCAGTCTGCCTTTGTCCAAGATAGACATATTGGGGACAACATTCTTATGGCCCAGGAGCTAGTTCGTGGATATCATCTCCCTTCGTCAACCCCAAATTGTACTCTCAAAATTGATCTTATGAAGGCTTTTGATTCGGTCCGGTGGGACTTCCTTTGGGATACCCTTCTGCATCTTGGATTCCCTACGATCTTTATCGGCTGGATCAAGGCGTGTGTCACCTCTGCCAAGTACTCTATTTCTATTAATGGGGAACTCAATGGTTTCTTTGAAGGGAAGAAAGGCCTCCGTCAAGGTGATCCTATCTCACCTTATTTATTTGTCATTTGCATGGATGTCTTCTCTAGGATTCTTGAGTTTAAAATCCAAGCTTCCACCACTTTCAAATTTCATTGGAGATGCCGGAAATCAAATTTATCTCATCTTTGCTTTGCGGATGACCTGCTGGTTTTCTGTCGGGGGGATCTTAATTCTGTCCAAGTAGTGAAGAATGCCCTTGATACCTTCTCCTCTCTATCGGGCTTAACCCCAAACAGCTCTAAAAGTTCCATCTTTCTCTTGGGTATGACTGCTTCCTCGCAACATGATCTTGCAAACTTCATAGGATACAATATGGGTTCATTTCCTATTAGATATTTGGGGGTTCCTCTCATCTCCTCGAAGCTCAAAGCTTTGGACTGTCAAGCCTTGGTGGATCGTATATTGAAGAGGATCAAGCTCTGGACTAATCGCTTCCTCTCCTATGCTGGAAGGCTTCAACTTATTCAATCAATTATATTCAGTATCCAGACTTTTTGGAGCTCCCACTTTATTCTACCAGTCAAAGTCATCAAAGATATAGAGGGTATTCTCTCTGCTTTCTTATGGAAAGGTACTTCCTTAAGTCACTCTGGTGCTAAAGTTGCTTGGAGTGATATCTCTTGTCCGAAACCCGAAGGAGGATTAGGAATCAAAAAGATTCGTGATTGGAACACTACCTCCATGACCCGTTATATTTGGCTTCTTTGCCAGCCCTGCTCTAATTCCCTGTGGGCTGCTTAGGTCAAGAGGAATCTGCTGCATAAAGACCACTTCTGGGTGGCAAAAGTTCCTTGGAACTGCTCTTGGACCTGGAGGAAAATCCTAAAGCTTCGGGACAGAATCAGGGCTTTCATCTCCGTCAATGTAGGGAATGGTGGAGATACTTCCCTTTGGTTTGATTCTTGGAGGCCTCTTGGCCCTATTTGTTCCTCCTCTCATGCTAGAGTCATTTCCGACTCCGGACTTGGGATAAATGCAAAGGTTAGTGACATTATTTTTGGCGGCTCATGGAGATGGCCGGTAGCTAATTCTATTGAGCTGATAGCTTTGAAGGAAGACTCTAGATCCCTTGATCCCCCTGATTGCAGCCATCAGGACAAGATTCTTTGGGATGGTTCCCCAGCCTTCTCTATTAAGGGTGTTTGGAATTGCATCCGGACTCCGAGCGGCCGTGTGGACTGGGCGCATCTTCTTTGGTTTCCTCATCATGTGCCTAGGCACTCATTTATTTTATGGCTTGCTATCAGAGGTAGACTCTCTACTCAAGATCGTCTCCATTCCTTTGGTGTTCAAGGTCATCTCTCCTTATCCTGCTTTCTATGCCAAGACCATACAGAGGATCATAGCCATCTATTCTTCAGCTGCCCTTTTTCCTTTCGGATCTGGTCTTCTATTGCCAGTTTGTGCGATTTTGAGCATTATCCTTCATCTTGGGAGCTCTTGAGACCGTGGCTCTGCAGGAATATCAAAGGCAAATCCCTTCATTCAATTATTTGCAGACTGGCTTTGGGAGCTTCTTTGTACCTCATTTGGTTTGAAAGGAACTCTCGCAAGCATGGCCAAAGACCTCTTAATGAAGCTGGGATCCTTTCAAAGATTATGGACTCTGTTAGGGCGAGTTTGGATGGTGCTATTTTTCCCAGGAAGGAGGGTCATCAAAAATTGATTGAAAAGTGGCAGCTCCCTTCCTCTATCTCGAGCTGAAGCCCTTTGTTATATGATTTCTACCGTGACTCCATCACTATTGTTTTTTTCCTCCGTGACTCCATCACGATTGTTTTTTTTTTTCCTTTTTTGGATGTTTCTTCTCTTCCATTAGTCTAAGGATATTTACCTTTTTGGTGGTGTATCCCCATTGCTTCTTTTAGACCTCCGGGGAATGCCCCGAGTACCTGTACTTTCAACTCCTTTTCACACTATTAATACATTTCACACCTTTACTTTTCAAAAAAAAAAAAAAAGGAGACAACATTCTTATGGCTCAGGAGCTAATTCGTGGTTACCATCTTTTCACCTCCTCCCCGAACTGCGTCCTCAAAATTGATATAATGAAAGCTTTTGATTCTGTTCGTTGGGACTTTCTTTGGGATTCTCTTCGACTGCTTGGCTTTCCTCCCATTTTCATCGGCTGGATCAAAGCCTGTGTCACTTCTGCCAGGTATTCTATTGCTATCAATGGTGAACTCAATGAATTCTTTGAAGGGAAGAAAGGTCTCCGTTAAGGTGATCCCATCTCACCCTACTTATTTGTTATCTGCATGGACGTTCTCTCTCGGATTCTTGATCAAAAAATCCGTGCTTCCCCATCCTTCAAATTCCACTTGAGATGTCGGGATTCCAGAATTACTCCATTTATGCTTTGCTGATGATCTGCTGGTTTTCTGTCGCGGCGACCTGAACTCCATTAGAGTTGTGAAGGATGCTCTGGATACCTTCTCTTCTCTCTCCGGTTTGGTCCCAAATAATGCCAAAAGTTCGATCTTTCTTTCAGGATTGCCGGTGGATTCTCATCATGAACTTGTAAACTTCATCGGCTTCAAGCTTGGTTCCTTTCCCATCAGATATCTGGGGGTTCCTTTGATCTCCTCGAAGCTTAGAGCTCTCGATTGCCATGCTCTTGTTGACCGTATTCTGAAGAGGATCAAGATCTGGACAAATCGTTTCCTATCCTATGCTGGAAGGTTACAACTCATTCAATCTGTTTTATTCAGTATCCAGTCTTTTTGGAGTTCCCATTTCATTCTCCCAGTTAAGGTTCTCAAAGACATTGAAGGGATTCTATCGGCTTTTTTATGGAAGGGATGTTCTTTGAATCGCAACGGAGCCAAAGTGGCATGGTCGGACATCTCGTGCCCGAAAGACGAAGGGGGATTGGGGATCAAAAAAATTAGAGACTGGAACTATGCCTCCATGACCCGTTATATCTGGTTATTATGCCAGCCCTGCTCTAAATCTCTGTGGGCGGCGTGGGTAAAGAAGAATCTGCTTCATAAAGATCACTTTTGGGTTGCTAAAGTTCCATGGAATTGCTCCTGGACTTGGAGGAAAATCCTTAAGCTTCGGGATAGAGTAAAGGCCTATATCACAGTCAGAGTTGGGAATGGAGCTTCTACCTCCCTTTGGTTTGATTCTTGGCGAAGCCTTGGACCTATTTGCACCTCCTCAAATGCCAGAGTTATTTCTGATTCTGGTCTCAACATAGATGCAAAGGTCAGTGACATCCTCTCCTCTGGCCTCTGGAGATGGCCTGCTGCAAATTCTATTGAGCTCTTTGAATTGAAGATTGAGACTAGATCCCTTGCTTTACCCGACTGTAGTCATCCAGATCAGCTTCTTTGGGATGGTTCCACTGCTTTCTCCATTAAAAGAGTTTGGAACAGTATCCGTGCTCATAGCAATCGTGTAGAGTGGGCTCACCTTCTATGGTTTAAGCACCATGTTCCGAGGCACTCCTTCCTTTTATGGTTAGCGATTCGTGGTAGACTCTCTACTCAGGATCGCCTTCACTCCTTCGGTATTCACTGTCACTTAAACTGCTTTCTATGCAAAGACCATACTGAGGATCACAGCCATCTTTTCTTCAGCTGCTCGTATTCCTTTCGGATATGGTCTTCTTATTGCCAGTTTGTGCGACTTTCAGCATTATCCTTCTTCTTGGGAGCTCTTGATGCCGTGGCTATGCAGGAACATCAAAGGCAACTCCCTTCTTTCCATTATTCGCAGACTGGCTCTGGGGGCTTCTTTGTACCTAATTTGGCTTGAAAGGAACTCTCGCAAGCATGGCCAAAGGCCTCTTAATGAAGCTGGGATTCTTTCCAAAATATTGGAGTCAGTCAGAGCGAGTTTGGATGGTGCTGTCTTCCCAAAGAAGGATGGTCACCAACGCTTGATTGATAGGTGGCAGCTCTCTCCCTCCATTTCTAGTTGATCCTTTTGTGTTGATTTCTCTGTGATCCCATCACGTCTGTTCTCAGATGTTTGTTCCCTTTTAGTCTAGGGATGTTTCCCTTTTGTGGATCTATCCCTTTTGGGCCTTTTAGTTACTCCGGGGATTGCCCTGAGTACCTGTACTTTCATCCTCACATTATTAATACATTTCATACTTTACCTTTCAAAAAAAAAAAAAAAAGATCGAGTCCAAATTGAGTATAATATCGAGCGTTACTTCAAGATCGAGTTAAATCAAACAAAGATCGAACATGAATCAAGTTAAATCAAGAGTGTTGCTCCAAGATTGGGTTAGATCAAACCCAAATTAAATCTAAATTGAGTTCAATCTAGAGGGCCGCTCCATGATCAGGTCACATCAAATAAGATCAAACCCAAACCAATTTCAATCTAGAGCATTACTACTAGATCAGGTTAGATCAAACTTTGATCGAACCTGAATCAAGTCCAATCTAGAGCAATGCTCCAAGATTAGTTTGAATCAAACGAAGATCAAACTTGAATTAAGTTCAATATGCTGCATTTGCTTAAAAATTGGGTTAGATCAAACCAATGTCAATCCTGAATCAAGTCGAATATGGGGCATTGGCAAGTTCAGGTTAGATCAAACTAAGATCGGACCTAAATAAAATCTCATACGGAGTGTTGTTCCAAGATTGATATTAGATCAAACTTAAATCAAACATGAGTCAAGTCCAACATAAAGCATAGTTTCAAGAGTGTATTGGATCAAACTTAGATCAAACCTCAATTAAGTTCAATCTCGAGCATTCCTTCAATATTGATAGATCAAAGTTAGATTAAATTAGATCAAATTCGAATCAAGTGCAATCTAGACAGTTACTTTGAGAGATTTTTCAACCATGAGTTGAACCAAGTTCAAGTTATATCATACTAGGTCAAACCCAAATCATATCCCATCTAGATAATTGCTCCGGGATTGGGTTGGATAAAATTTACATCAAACATAAATCAACTTCAATTTAGAGTGTTGATTCAAGATATGGTTCAATCAAATTAAATTAAACCCAAATCAAGTTCAATCTAGAGCACTTATGTAATATCGGGTTGGATAAAATTAAGATCAATCCTAAATAAAGTTAAATATAGAGCATTGTTCTAAGATCGGGTTAGATGGAACTAAGATCAGAACCAAATCAAGTTCAATCTCGAGTGTTACTCCAAGATTGGGTGAAATCAAACTAAAATCAAGTTCAATCAAAGCATTACTCCATGATTGGACTAGATCTAACCTACATCAAGCTAAATGATGTTCAATCTAGAGCGTTGCTACAAGATCGGGCCAAATCAAGGCTAAATAAATTTGAATTTGGAATGTTGCTCTAAGTTCGGATTGGATAAAACTTAGATCAAACCTGAGTCAAGTCCAATTGGAAGTGATGATGCTCTAAGATTGGATCGAGCCAAACTTAGATCAAATTCCAAAATAAGTCGAATCTAAAGCATTGCAATAAGACCAGGTTAGATCAAATTAGATCTACATGAATCAAGTCTAATTCGCAGCATTGCTTAAAGAAAAGGTTAGACTATAGTTGGGAACGACGAGAGTACGTCACTGTGGTTTGATGCCTGGAGACCTCAAGGCCCTATCTGTACCTCTCCTCATGCTAGAGTTATTTATGACTCGGGCCTCACCGCTGATGCTAAGGTTAGTGCTATTATCTCTTCTGGCTATTGGTTGTGGCCTCCTGCAGATTCTTATGAGCTGATTAGTCTCAGAGAGGAATCTAGATCCCTTCATTTGCCCAACTGTTCTCATATTGATAAAGTGGAGTGGGACGGCTCCTTGGACTTCTCAATCAAAAAAGCTTGGAATGTCATCCAAGCTATGATCCCAATCGGCGACGATCCAATGGTTGGTTCAAGCATCATGATCCCTAGGCACTCATTTATCCTCTGGCTTGCAATCCGTGGGAGGCTACCTTCTCAGACCGGCGATCATTCGGGTTGATTTGTCATATGAAGTGTGATCTAGATGATGTGGAAGATCACAACCACCTCTTCGATTGCCCATTCTCTTGTTGGGTTTGGACTGATTGCTTGTAAGTCGATCTTTTTGCCTTATCCTTATCGGGAGACCCTGATGGCCGAGGCTGTGCTGTGATAAAAAGGATCTTCGCTTTTGTCCACTATTAGGAAGCTTGCCTTGACAATCTATCAATGGATGGAAAGATCTCGCAAGCATGGCCGTATACTTCATAATGAGCGTGGATCGTCATTCAATCATGGACCTATCAGGCAGAAGTTGGATGGCTCTAATTTCCCTTTTAATCCTGTAAATCTGCATCTGATTCGATGGCAACTACCCGATCCCTTCTCCGATGACATCTAGATGCTGGGGATATTTTGATGTTGTCTTTCTTAGCTTTCATCGTGTGAGATGTCTTCACCTGTTGGTTTCTACTTTTCGATCCGGGGTATGCCCCGTTTTCGACGACTCTCGACGATAAATTTCATACTTCATCAAGGTTAGACTATAGATCCCCATCAAGTCAAATTGAGAGTGATCCGAGGATCGAGTTAGATCAAACTTATATCAAATCTGAATCAAGTCCAATCTGGATTCGTTAAATCGAATTCAATCAAACTTTGATCCCCCAATCGTTCGATGCATTGCTCGATCAAGGTGGATCCAAACATGGATCAAATCAAATATCATTGCGCTAAGATCGGGTTCGACTAAACTTTGATCAAATCGAAATTAAGTTCAATATGGAGCCTTGATCTTTGATCCCTATAGGCGATGATCTATCCGACAATTGTGATTAATCCGATCGGGGATGATCCGAAGATTGCGATCGATCCAAGCCATAATCCCGATCGGCGATCGATCCGACGGTTGCGATCCATCCGATCGGCGAAGATCCGATGGTTGCGATCGATCCAAGCCATGATCCTGATCGGCAATGATCGATAAAACTATTGCGATCCATCCGATCGGCAATGATCCAACGGTTGTGATCGATCAAAGCCATGATCCTATGATCGATCCGATCGGTTGCGATCCATCCGCCGATGATCGATGATCGACGATGGGTTGCGATCGATCCAAGCCATGATCCTGATCTGGAAGATTGATCGACTGTTGCGATCATTCGATCGCGACGATCCAACGGTTGCGATCGATCCAAGCCATGATCCCGATCGATGATCATCCGATCGATCATCCGATGGCGATGATGCGATCGATCCATCCGATCGGCGATGATCCGAATCGGTTGCGATTAATCCAAGCCATAATCTCGATCGGCGATGATCGATCCGATGGTCGCGATCCATCCGATCTGCGACAATCCGATAGTTGTGATCGATCCAAGCCATGATCCCGATCGGCGATGATCGATCGGACCGTTGCTCCATCCTATCGGCTACGATCCGGTCGTTGTGATCGATCCAAGCCATGATCTCGATCAGCAATGATCGATTGGACGGTTGCAATCCATCCAATCGGCGACGATCCGATGGTTGCGATCGATCCAAGCCATGATCCCGATTGGCGATGATCGATCGGATGACTGCGATCCTTTCGATCCACGATGATCCGACGGTTGCGATCGATCCAAGCCATGATCTCGATCGACGATGATTGATCAGCTGGTCGCGATCCATCCGATCGGCTATGATTCGATGGTTCTGATCGATCCAAGCCATGATCTCGATTGACGATGATCGATCCGACGGTTGCGATCCTTCCGATCAGCGATGATCCGATGGTTTCGATCGATCCAAGCCATGATCTCGATCGATGATGATCGATCGGACGGTTGCGATTCATCCGATCGATGATGATCCAACGGTTGCGATTGATCAAAGTCATGATCCCGATCGGCGATGATCGATCGGACCGCTGCGATCCATTCGATCGGCGATGATCCGATGGTTGCGATCGATCCAAGACATGATCTCGATCAACGATGATCGATCCGACTGTTGCGATCCATCCGATCGGCGATGAACCAACGGTTGCGATCATTCCAAGCCATGGTCCTGATCGTCGATGATCGATCCGATTGCAACCCATCCGATCGCGATGATCCGACGGTTGCGATTGATCCAATCCGTGATCCCGATCGTGGACGATCGATCCGACGGTCCATCCGATTGGCGATGATCCGACGGTTGCGATCGATCCAAGCCATGATCCCTATAGATGATCTATCCGACAATTGCGATTAATCCGATCGGGGATGATCCGAAGATTGCGATCGATCCAAGCCATAATCCCGATCGGCAATGATCGATCCGACGGTTTGCGATTCATCCGATTGGCGAAGATCTGATGGTTGCGATCGATCCAAGCCATTATCCTGATCGGCGATGATCGATAAAACTATGCGATCCATCCGATCGGCAATGATCCAACGGTTGTGATCGATCAAAGCCATGATCCCAATCGGCGATGATCGATCCAATGGTTGCGATCCTTCCGATCGGCGACGACCCGACGATTGCGATAGATCCAAGCCATGATCCCAATCGGTAATGATCGATCCGATGGTTCGATCCATCCGATCAACGATGATCCAACGGTTGCGATCGATCCAAGCCATGATCCTGATCATGGAAGATTGATCGACTGTTGCGATCCATTCGATCGCGACGATCCGACGGTTGCGATCGATCCAAGCCATGATCCCGATTGGCGATGATCTATCTGACGGTTGAGATCAATTCGATCGGCGATGATCCAATGATTGCGATCGTCCAACCATGATCCCGATCGGCGATGATCGATGAAACTATTGCAATCAATCCGATCGGCGTCGATCCGATGGTTGCAATCGATACAAGACAAGATCCCAATCGTCGATGATCGATCGGACCGTTGCGATCCATCCGATAGGCTACGATCCGGCAGTTGCGATCGATCCAAGCCATGATCTTGATCGGCGATGATCGATCGAACGGTTGCGATCCATCCGATCGGCGACGATCCGACAGTTGTGATCAATCTCCAAGCCATGATCCCGATCGGCGATGATCGATCCAATGGATGTGATCCATCGATCGATGATGATCCAACGGTTGCGATCGATCCAAGCCATGATCCTGATGGGCGATGATCGATCCAACGGTTACGATCATCCGATCGGCGACGATCCGATGGTTGCGATCGTTCCAAGCCATGATATCGATCGACGATGATCGATCTGACGATCGCGATCCATCATATTGGTGACGATCCGATGGTTGCGATCGATCGAAGCCATGATCCTGATCGATCCGACGGTTGCGATCCATCCGATCGGCGATGATCCAATGGTTGTGATCCATTCGATCGCGAAGATCCGACGGTTGCGATCGATCCAAGCCATGATCCTTATTGGCGATGATCGGTGAAACTGTTGCGATTAATCCTATCGGCGTCGATCCCACGGTTGCGATCGATCCAAGCCATGATCCCTATCATGGATGATCGATCCGACGTTGCGATCCATTCGATCGGCGATGATCCAACGGTTACGATCGATCCAAGCCATGATCCCGATAGGCGATGATCTATCCGGCGGTTGCGATCAATCTGATAGGCGATGATCCACGATTGCGATCGATCCAAGCCATGATCCCAATCAGCGATGATCAATCCAATGGTTGCGATCCATCCGATCGGCGATGATCCAATGGTTGCGATTGATCCAAGCCATATCTCGATCGGCAATGATCGATCCGACGGTTGCGATCCATCCGATTGGCGACAATTCGACAGTTGTGATCGATCCAAGCCATGATCCCGATCGGTGATGATCGATCGGACCGTTGCGTCCATCCGATCGGCTACGATCCGGTAGTTGTGATCGATGCAAGCCATGATCTCGATCAGCGATGATCGATCGGACGGTTGCGATCCATCCGATCGGTGACGATCCGACGGTTGCGATCGATCCAAGCCATGATCCTGATCGGCGATGATCAATCCAACGACTGCGATCCTTTCGTTTGTTCAAGGGAGGCACATTGGTGATAACATCCTGTTGGCTCAGGAGCTGGTCCGTGGGTATCATCTCTCTTCATCCTCTTCAAATTGTGCTCTAAAGATTGATCTTATGAAGGCTTTTGATTCGGTAAGGTGGGATTTCCTTTGGGATTCCCTCCAGCTTCTTGGATTTCCTCCACGGTTCATTGGATGGATCAGGACCTGTGTCTCCACTGCAAAGTATTCCGTGGCTATTAATGGGGAACTTAATGGCTTCTTCGAAGGAAAGAAAGGTCTTCGCCAAGGTGATCCTATTTCTCCTTACTTGTTTGTCATTTGTATGGATATTTTCTCTAGAATCCTTGATCGGAAAATCCATGTTTCCCCTTCTTTTAAGTATCATTGGAGGTGCCGGAAATCAAATGTTTCACACTTATGTTTTGCCGATGATTTGATGATTTTCTGCCGGGGTGATATGGACTCGATTAGAGTAATTAAAGATTCTTTGGACACCTTCTCCTCCTTTTCTGGACTCACCCCAAATAATTCGAAATGCTCTGTTTTCATTTCGGGTGCTTCGGATCAGCTGCAGCGTGACATTGTTGATTTCTTGGGTTACTCTCTTGGCTCCTTTCCTATTAAATACCTTGGTGTTCCTCTCATCTCCACACGGCTTAAAGCTACTGATTGCCAAGCACTTGTGGACCGTATTATTGGAAGAATCAAGGTTTGGACCAATCGTTTTTCTCTCCTATGCTGGTAGATTGCAACTCATACAGTCTGTCCTCTTCAGCATCCAGTCTTATTGGTGTGCTCATTTCATTCTTCCAGCAAAGGTCTCCAAGGATATTGAAAGTATTCTATCGGCTTTCCTATGGAATGGTGTTTCTTTAAACCGGTATGGTGCAAAAGTCTCTTGGGCTGATATCTCTACTCCAAAGGCTGAAGGGGGTCTGGGAATCAAGAAGGTCCGAGATTGGAATGCTGCTTCTTTGTCTCGGTACATTTGGTTATTATGTCAACCGTGTACCAACTCCTTATGGTCGGCCTGGGTAAAGATGAATCTTCTGCACAAGGAACAGTTCTGGGTGGCAAAAGTCCCATGGAACTGCACTTGGACTTGGAGGAAAATTCTCAAGATGCGGGGTAGAGTGAAGGATTTCATCTCTGTTAAAGTGGGGAATGGCTCTAACACTTCTCTTTGGTTTGATTCTTGGAAACCTCAAGGCCCCATTTGCTCCTCTACTCACGCTAGAGTTATTATTGATTCGGGTCTTTCAAAGGATGCAAAGGTTAGTGCTATTATTTCTTTTGGAACTTGGGAGTGGCCTGTTTCAAATTCGGTTGAGCTGATCACTTTGAAAGAAGAGACCCGCTCCTCTCTCCCCCTGACTGCAGCACCCACGATAGGGTTTTATGGGATGGATCTTCCGTTTTCTCCATTAAAAAGGTTTGGAATATCCTCCGATCTCCTTCCCTCTGTGTTGATTGGGCTCACTTACTTTGGTTTAAGCATCATATCCCGAGGCACTCCTTTATTTTATGGCTAGCTATTAGAGGTAGACTTTCTACTCAGGACCGCCTGGTATCATTTGGTATTCTCAGTCATATGACTTGCTCATTATGCCAAGATCGAATTGAGGACCATGGTCATCTATTTTTTAGTTGCCCCTTCTCCTTTCGGGTTTGGCAGTCCATAGCTGGCAAATGTAATCTATATCATTACCCTTCTTCTTGGGAGCGTCTGAGGCCGTGGCTCAGCAGAAACATTAATGGTGCAAATCTTCAATCCTCTCTTAGCAGGCTGGCTTTGGGAGCTTCTGTCTATTACATTTGGAATGAAAGGAACTCTCGCATGCATGGGCGGTTGCCTCTTAATGAGATCGGCATCGTTACCAAGATCATTGAATCAGTTAGGCTAAAGCTTGAGGGAGAAAAGTTTCCCAGGAATGCTACTAATCTACAGCTGCTAGATAGGTGGCAGCTACCCGCTTCCCTACTGGATTGATCTTGTCTTTCACTCGTTTTGAGCTCCTTTGTTAGTTGCTTGGTTTCTTTGTGGGTTGGGTTACCATTACTGTGGGTATTCTCTTCCATTTGCTTGCTGCGTAACCCTTGGTGGATGTAATCCAAATGGGGGTTTTCTTCCCATATTTTGATCCGGGGTATGCCCCGAGTACCTGTACTTATAACTTTTCACTTTCTTATTAATACATCTCACACATTTACCTTTCAAAAAAAAAAGAACACGTGGGTAAATTTTGAGGATTTTCTGGGTTGTTTTGGTGGATGAACAGATTGGTCTTTCTTTTTCCTCAGAAATATTTTTTTTTTTTTTTGAGGATTTCTGGTTTCTATTTTTTTTTTTTTTTTTTTTTTGAAGTTCAATACCCCCACAAGATTACTTGACCGTTTGCACAGCAAGCTCAAAGAAGAAATGAAGAAATCTCCCTTTGATCTAGGGCCTTGAAAAGAAAGCAGAAAATTGGAAGATGAAGAGTTAGTCTGGAAAAACACTACCTTGTTAAGGATGATTTGCAGCTCTGATACCAAATGATGAACGGATCTTTAGAATCACCTCAACAAGGATATCTTCTTCAGTTGATTACACAACCCCAACCCGTGAAGAGGCACTAACCGAATCAGAAGAAGGAAGGCCAAGGAACCAAATCACAATAGAAACAGGTTCTAAGGTAACTTGATTATCAAAGATAAAATAGTCAATTGGCTAAAAATGACTAAGTCCTAGTTCTTTCAAGAAGCAAGGAAGAAATAATGCTCTCAATTGGATTATAACCAAAAGAAAATTCGGAATTGTTCATTAACCTCTTAATCTGAAGTTCAGCATACATATATCTCTTCAAGAATAGGAAAAGCCAAATATAGCAATAAATACTACACACCCTCATAAGTTCTGCATGTTCCAAAGCTCATTAAATAGGCTGCAATGCATGTTTCAAAGCTCATTAAATAGGCTGCAATGCATAGTCTCAAAGCTCATTAATTAGGCTGCAATGCATAGTCTCAAAGCTCATTAATTAGGCTGCAATTCATAGTCTCAAAGCTCATTAATTAGGCTGCAATGCATAGTCTTCAATTAATCTCTATTTGGCAATTCCTTTGGTCCACCTGGCAAAGAGTCAAACACTTGAATTCTTCCACTTGGCCGTTTGCTTCTCCATGGCTGATTACTCCTGGGCCGATTGCTTCCATGATCAAGCTTTGGAGTTCCTTAGCTTTGGCTCTAGTTATGGGACCTTGATAGCTTAATGATGGAGCTCCTTCATCATCTGTGTTCATCTCCGGTGCTTCGGCTCATGTGCAGCAGGACATTGCATCCTATTTGGGTGTCTCTATTGGCTCTCTCCCAATCAAATACCTGGGTGTTCCTCTCATCTCCACCCGGCTCAAAGCTTCGGATTGTCATGGCTTAGTTGATCGCATTTGAGGAGGATTAAGGTTTGGACTAATCGCTTTCTTTCATATGCTGGTAGATTAAAGCTTATTCAATCTGTCCTTTTTAGCATCCAGTCTTACTGGAGTGCCCAGTTTATTCTTCCTGCAAAGGTCACAAAAGAGATTGAAAGCATCCTTTCGGCTTTTCTTTGGAATGGTGTTTCCTTAAAAAGTCATGGAGCCAAAGTATCTTGGGCTGATTTATCTACTCCGAAGGAGGAAGGTGGGCTGGGGATCAAGAAGGTCCGTGATTGGAATGCTGCCTCCCTGTCTCGACTCATTTGGTTATTATGTCAACCAAGTCCTTCCTTTTTTTTTTTTTTTTTGAAAAGTGAAGTATGAAATTTATAAGTAAAGGAGAGTTAAGTACAAGAAAAGGGGCATACCCCGGATAAGACAAGTAAGAACAGTAGAGACCTAAAACAACAGGTAAAGACATCTCACACGAGATGAAAGCACAATCGTGATGGAGTCACGGTAGAAAACATAAACAAAGGGCATCAGCTCGAGATTGAGGAAGGGAGTTGCCATTTTTCAATCAATCTTTGATGACCCTCCTTCCTGGGAAATTTGCACCATCCAAACTCGTCCTAACAGAGTCCATAATCTTTGAAAGGATCCCAGCTTCATTAAGAGGTCTTTGGCCATGCTTGCGAGAGTTCCTTTCAAACCAAATGAGGTACAAAGAAGCTCCCAAAGCTAGTCTGCAAATAATTGAATGAAGAGATTTGCCTTTGATATTCCTGCAGAGCCATGGTCTCAAGAGCTCCCAAGATGAAGGATAATGCTCAAAATCGCATAAACTGGCAATAGAAGACCAGATCCGAAAGGAAAAAGGGCAGCTGAAAAATAGATGGCTATGATCCTCTGGATGGTCTTGGCATAGAAAGCAGGATAAGGAGAGATGACCTTGAACACCAAAGGAATGGAGACGATCTTGAGTAGAGAGTCTACCTTTGATAGCAAGCCATAAAATAAATGAGTGCCTAGGCACATGATGAGGAAACCAAAGAAGATGCGCCCAGTCCACACGGCCGCTCGGAGTCCGGATGCAATTCCAAACACCCTTAATAGAGAAGGCTGGGGAACCGTTCCAAAGAATCTTGTCCTGGTGGCTGCAATCAGGGGGATCAAGGGATCTAGAGTCTTCCTTCAAAGCTATCAGCTCAATAGAATTAGCTACCGGCCATCTCCATGAGCCGCCAAAAATAATGTCACTAACCTTTGCATTTATCCCAAGTCCGGAGTCGGAAATGACTCTAGCATGTGAGGAGGAACAAATAGGGCCAAGAGGCCTCCAAGAATCAAACCAAAGGGAAGTATCTCCACCATTCCCTACATTGACGGAGATGAAAGCCCTGATTCTGTCCCGAAGCTTTAGGATTTTCCTCCAGGTCCAAGAGCAGTTCCAAGGAACTTTTGCCACCCAAAAGTGGTCTTTATGCAGCAGATTCCTCTTGACCCAAGCAGCCCACAGGGAATTAGAGCAGGGCTGACAAAGAAGCCAAATATAACGGGTCATGGAGGCATTGTTCCAATCACGAATCTTTTTGATTCCCAATCCTCCTTCGGGTTTCGGACAAGAGATATCACTCCAAGCTACTTTAGCACCAGAATGACTTAAGGAAGTACCTTTCCATAAGAAAGCAGAGAGAATACCTTCTATATCTTTGGTGACTTTGACTGGTAGAATAAAGTGGGAGCTCCAAAAAGTCTGGATACTGAATATAATTGATTGAATAAGTTGAAGCCTTCCAGCATAGGAGAGGAAGCGATTAGTCCAGAGCTTGATCCTCTTCAATATACGATCCACCAAGGCTTGACAGTCCAAAGCTTTGAGCTTCGAGGAGATGAGAGGAACCCCCAAATATCTAATAGGAAATGAACCCATATTGTATCCTATGAAGTTTGCAAGATCATGTTGCGAGGAAGCAGTCATACCCGAGACAAAGATGGAACTTTTAGAGCTGTTTGGGGTTAAGCCCGATAGAGAGGAGAAGGTATCAAGGGCATTCTTCACCACTTGGACAGAATTAAGATCCCCCCGATAGAAAACCAGCAGGTCATCCGCAAAGCAAAGATGAGATAAATTTGATTTCCGGCATCTCCAATGAAATTTGAAAGTGGTGGAAGCTTGGATTTTAAACTCAAGAATCCTAGAGAAGACATCCATGCAAATGACAAATAAATAAGGTGAGATAGGATCACCTTGACGGAGGCCTTTCTTCCCTTCAAAGAAACCGTTGAGTTCCCCATTAATAGAAATAGAGTACTTGGCAGAGGTGACACACGCCTTGATCCAGCCGATAAAGATCGTAGGGAATCCAAGATGCAGAAGGGTATCCCAAAGGAAGTCCCACCGGACTGAATCAAAAGCCTTCATAAGATCAATTTTGAGAGTACAATTTGGGGTTGACGAAGGGAGATGATATCCACGAACTAGCTCCTGGGCCATAAGAATGTTGTCCCCAATATGTCTATCTTGGACAAAGGCAGATTGGGCGTTGTTGATAATAGACGGAAGAACTGCTTTAAGACGACTAGCAAGGAGCTTTGAAATACATTTGTAGATAGAATTGCAGCATGAAATAGGTCTAAAGTCCTTTAATTTAGAGGCATTAGGAACTTTAGGAATGAGAGCCACAATGGTGCAATTTGCTTCCTTGAGGAGAATCCCATTAGAGAAGAAATCCTTAATAGCTTTTGAGATATCAGCTCCCACAATATGCCAAGTCCGATGGAAGAAGTAAGCATTAAAACCGTCCGGTCCAGGTGATTTATTTGGGTGGAGACTGAAGAAAGCAGATTTGATTTCATCTTCGGAGAAGTCGCAGCTTAACATAGAAGCTTGTTCAGGAGATAGGATCCGTTCTTTGAAGAAACAGGACATAATGCTGCCATCATAAGTAGATTTGCAATCCGAGCCGAGGAGCAACTTATAGAAATGAACTACCTCACGAGAGATCTGATCCTTATCCCTGATCCAATCCCCATTATCCTTCTGAATAGACAGAATTTTGTTCACATTGGATCTACCCTTGATAGAGTTGAGAAAAAAAACTGAATTGTGATCTCCTTCTTTCAGCCACTGAATGCGACTACGCTGCCTAGCGTAGCATTCTTTCCCTCTAGAGACATGCGACAGTCTCTTGGCACAATCAATTGCCTTCTCCAGCAGATGAACATCATTATTCCCAGACGCAATTGAAGCTTGCAGATCGGCAAGCTCGGTGCGAATGAGAATTAGATCGCCATTTATTAACTTGTTCTTAGTCTGGCTCAGAGCTTTCAAGGCCGTCTTCACAAGTTTGAGCTTCTTATAAACTCTGAACATAGAATATCCAGCAACCGGAGTAGCCCAGATTTCCTCAATTAACGGAAGGAATTCATCAAATTCAGTCCAAAAGTTAAAGAATTTAAAAGGCGATTTGTAAAGAGGCAAACTAACTCCAAGATTGACCACGGCAGGGGAGTGATCCGAAAGACCATATGGGAGAAATTCAGCACTAGAATGAGAGAAGACGTTGAACCAAGAAGGGTTGACAATCGCCCTGTCCAATTTCCGGAGGATGTGGCCCTGGGTTCTGGAGTTGTGCCAAGTAAAGAAACAACCACCGTAACGAAGATCGTCCAATCCAGCAGATAACAGAGCATCATTGAATTCCTCCATGAAACCAGGCCAGTCAGAAGAGCCACCTTTGCGTTCATGGCGGTAACGGATGGCATTGAAATCACCCATGACAAGCCAAGGAATCTGGGCAAAGATTGTAGCTTGATGCTTCAAAATATCCCACAGATGTCTTCTTGCTGTCAGAACATTGGAGCCGTAGGCAAAGGAGACAGCAAATTTATCATTGGAACCAAGAATGGTGATATGAAGATGGAAGATCTGGTCGTGAAGGGAAACTACATCTGCACGAAGCTTGTTAGGGTCCCAGAACACCCAGATTCTACCTGAGTCGCCACCATCGTAGAAATTGATGCAGTCCCAACCCTTGATCAAAAACTTTTCTATTTTCTCCTTATTACAAGATCTGATCTTCGTCTCAAGCAGAGCAATACATGATAGATTATGAGAGCGCACAAGGTTGCGAATTTCCCTGTGCTTAGAGGGATCATTTAGACCCCTAATGTTCCAAGTTGCCAGCTTAATCATTAAGAAGCCGAAGGAGACTTCCGACTGGATTTCCCAGAGTCTCCACATTTTTTCTTGCCCTTCTTCGGCCGACCCAGCTTTTTCTCAACTTCATCAATCAAATTGAGCCTTCTAGCAAGAAGAGGAGTGCTCGAAGGAGACGAGGAAGGAGAAGAATCCTCACATCCAAAACAGGGGGGGGGAAAAGCAGAGGAGGAGAAGTCCCCAACAAGAGAACAGAGGAATTTTCCAATGACTGTAGCTACTGTAGCATTTTGATTCGGATCGTCAAATTTCGATCTTCAGCTACTGTAGCTACTGTAGCAGCTCCTGTAGCAATTTGATTTGGATCGTCAAATTCGGATCTTCTCCTGTAGCACCCGTTACTGTAGCTACTGTAGCTACTGTAGCAATTTGATTCGGATCGTCAAATTTCGGATCTTCAGCTATGCACCCGTTACTGTAGCTACTGTAGCAGTAAGAAGGTTAGAAGAAACTCCATACCTCCGCTCAGCAGGGTCCTCAATCCGAGCATCAGACGAACGCAGTGCAGCAAATTTGTTGGTGGAGCAGTACATTTCACGCACAGGAGGGAGAATCTTTGGAGATGCCAATCCAGGGCCATCCTGAGCCAAAGAGGGAGGAGCAATCTGGGCCTTGGGAGGAGGAAAGTAGAGGCGGAACATCCCTACGAATCTGAACAATATCAGTAATGTTCTTAGGAGGACACTGAGATGCTTTAGGAACCCAAGCAAGATGAGAAGCCTTCTTGCAGGAATTTGGGAATATGTCCGAATTCCTTACAAATGGAGCATTTCTTAGGAACCCAATTGTATTCAATTCGGATTTCCATGAGTTTCCATCCTCCAGAACAAGATCCAGAGCGTTGGGGAGAGGATCATCAATGCCAATCTCAATACAAACTCTAGCATAATTTAGCCTCTTCAAGGAAGAAGTCATTTTGTCCGCATGAAGGGGAATTCCAACGATGCTGGCAATGTGACTGAGTCCCTCCGCCGTCCAAAATTCAGAGGAACATTGAGAAATGTGCCCAGATAGGAACCCGTTGCAACCGTCCTTGATAAAATTCATTCCTGGTCTCCATGCTTTTAAGAAGATGGACGGCCTCCAAAATACCAGGGTCCTCCATTAAGAATATCCAAGCACATCGCCTTATCCTGGAATTTGAAAAGAAAAAGCCATTGCCATTGCATAGAACCTCCGAGAGTCCTTTACCATCCCATAACGATGGGCCTGAGAATTCACAAGAGAAAAAGGGAGCTTGTCCAGGAAAAAACCAACAATAGTCCTTCCTCCTTATGGGCTGCATGGGTAAGTTAAATCTGCTGCACAAGGAACATTCTGGGGGCTAAGGTTCCATGGAGCTGCTCTTGGACTGGAGGAAAAATCCTCAAGATGAGGGAAGAGTAAAGGGTTTCATCTCTGTTTTTTTTTTTTTTTTTTTGAAAGGTAAATGTGTGAGATGTATTAA
>UESW01001598.1:291241-307434 GCA_900491605.1 Calamus simplicifolius | reverse complement strand
ATAGACTGGATGCTGAAGAGGACAGACTGTATGAGTTGCAATCTACCAGCATAGGAGAGAAAACGATTGGTCCAAACCTTGATTCTTCCAATAATACGGTCCAAACCAGTACACGGTTTCATCTCTGTTGACGTGGGAATGGCGATAATACCTCCCTATGGTTTGATTCTTGGAGACCCCAGGGTCCTATCTGTTCCTCTCCCCCATGCTAGAGTTATTACAGACTCGGGTCTTTCCAAAGAGGCAAAGGTAAGTGCTATTATCTCTTCTGGAACCTGGAGGTGGCCTGCTGCGAACTCTATTGATTTGGTCAATCTGAAAGGCGAATCCTGCTCTTTTCCTCCTCCTGATTGCAGTCGTCAGATAATTTTATGGGATGGGTCTTCTGGATTCTCTATCAAAAGAGTTTGGAATACTCTCCGGGCTCCTTCCCAGCGGGTCTACTGGGCTCATCTAGTTTGGTTCAAGCTTCATGTTCCCAGGCACTCCCTCATTTTATGGTTAGCTATTAAAGGTAGACTCTCTACTCAGGATCGCCTGCTATCTTTTGGCATTCTCGGTCACATGACTTATTCTCTATGGTTAGCTAGGCAGCGTAGTCGCATTCAGTGGCTGAAAGAAGAGATCACAATTCAGCTTTCTTTCTCAACTCTATCAAGGGTAGATCCAATGTGAACAAAATTCTGTCTATTCAGAAGGATAATGGGGATTGGATCAGGGATAAGGATCAGATCTCTCGTGAGGTTGTTCATTTCTATAAGTTGCTCCTCGGCTCGGATTGCAAATCTACTTATGATGGCAGCATTATGTCCTGTTTCTTCAAAGAAAGGATCCTATCTCCTGAACAAGCTTCTATGTTAAGCTGCGACTTCTCCGAAGATGAAATCAAATCTGCTTTCTTCAGTCTCCACCCTAATAAATCACCTGGTCCGGACGGTTTTCAATGCTTACTTCTTCCATCGGACTTGGCATATTGTGGGAGCTGATATCTCAAAAGCTATTAAGGATTTCTTCTCTAATGGGATTCTCCTCAAGGAAGCTAATTGCACTATTGTGGCTCTCATCCCTAAAGTTCCTAATGCCTCTAAATTAAAGGACTTTAGACCTATTTCATGCTGCAATTCTATCTACAAATGTATTTCAAAGCTCCTTGCTAGTCGTCTTAAAGCAGTTCTTCCGTCTATTATCAACAACGCCCAGTCTGCCTTTGTCCAAGATAGACATATTGGGGACAACATTCTTATGGCCCAGGAGCTAGTTCGTGGATATCATCTCCCTTCGTCAACCCCAAATTGTACTCTCAAAATTGATCTTATGAAGGCTTTTGATTCGGTCCGGTGGGACTTCCTTTGGGATACCCTTCTGCATCTTGGATTCCCTACGATCTTTATCGGCTGGATCAAGCCGTGTGTCACCTCTGCCAAGTACTCTATTTCTATTAATGGGGAACTCAATGGTTTCTTTGAAGGGAAGAAAGGCCTCCGTCAAGGTGATCCTATCTCACCTTATTTATTTGTCATTTGCATGGATGTCTTCTCTAGGATTCTTGAGTTTAAAATCCAAGCTTCCACCACTTTCAAATTTCATTGGAGATGCCGGAAATCAAATTTATCTCATCTTTGCTTTGCGGATGACCTGCTGGTTTTCTGTCGGGGGGATCTTAATTCTGTCCAAATTTTTTTTTTTTTGAAAGTTAAAAGGGGTGAATTGTATTGATTAGCTGTAATAGGTACAAAAGATCGGGACAAAGCCCGAGGAGAGGTAGAGACCTCAAAGAAAGTCAGACCTCAAAAGAAAACGATAGGAAAACATCCAGCAAGAGGTAGAGACCTCAAAACAGCTCTAAAAGTTCCATCTTTCTCTCGGGTATGACTGCTTCCTCGCAACATGATCTTGCAAACTTCATAGGATACAATATGGGTTCATTTCCTATTAGATATTTGGGGGTTCCTCTCATCTCCTCGAAGCTCAAAGCTTTGGACTGTCAAGCCTTGGTGGATCGTATATTGAAGAGGATCAAGCTCTGGACTAATCGCTTCCTCTCCTATGCTGGAAGGCTTCAACTTATTCAATCAATTATATTCAGTATCCAGACTTTTTGGAGCTCCCACTTTATTCTACCAATCAAAGTCATCAAAGATATAGAGGGTATTCTCTCTGCTTTCTTATGGAAAGGTACTTCCTTAAGTCACTCTGGTGCTAAAGTTGCTTGGAGTGATATCTCTTGTCCGAAACCCGAAGGAGGATTGGGAATCAAAAAGATTCGTGATTGGAACACTGCCTCCATGACCCGTTATATTGGCTTCTTTGCCAGCCCTGCTCTAATTCCCTGTGGGCTGCTTGGGTCAAGAGGAATCTGCTGCATAAAGACCACTTCTGGGTGGCAAAAGTTCCTTGGAACTGCTCTTGGACCTGGAGGAAAATCCTAAAGCTTCGGGACAGAATCAGGGCTTTCATCTCCGTCAATGTAGGGAATGGTGGAGATACTTCCCTTTGGTTTGATTCTTGGAGGCCTCTTGGCCCTATTTGTTCCTCCTCTCATGCTAGAGTCATTTCTGACTCCGGACTTGGGATAAATGCAAAGGTTAGTGACATTATTTTTGGCGGCTCATGGAGATGGCCGGTAGCTAATTCTATTGAGCTGATAGCTTTGAAGGAAGACTCTAGATCCCTTGATCCCCCTGATTGCAGCCATCAGGACAAGATTCTTTGGGATGGTTCCCCAGCCTTCTCTATTAAGGGTGTTTGGAATTGCATCCGGACTCCGAGCGGCCGTGTGGACTGGGCGCATCTTCTTTGGTTTCCTCATCATGTGCCTAGGCACTCATTATTTTATGGCTTGCTATCAGAGGTAGACTCTCTACTCAAGATCGTCTCCATTCCTTTGGTGTTCAAGGTCATCTCTCCTTATCCTGCTTTCTATGCCAAGACCATACAGAGGATCATAGCCATCTATTCTTCAGCTGCCCTTTTTCCTTTCGGATCTGGTCTTCTATTGCCAGTTTGTGCGATTTTGAGCATTATCCTTCATCTTGGGAGCTCTTGAGATCGTGGCTCTGCAGGAATATCAAAGGCAAATCCCTTCATTCAATTATTTGCAGACTGGCTTTGGGAGCTTCTTTGTACCTCATTTGGTTTGAAAGGAACTCTCGCAAGCATGGCCAAAGACCTCTTAATGAATTTTAGGTCTCTACTGCTCTTACTTGTCTTATCCGGGGTATGCCCCTTTTCTTGTACTTAACTCTCCTTTACTTATAAATTTCATACTTCACTTTTCAAAAAAAAAAAAAGACCTCTTAATGAAGCTGGGATCCTTTCAAAGATTATGGACTCTGTTAGGGCGAGTTTGGATGGTGCTATTTTTCCCAGGAAGGAGGGTCATCAAAAATTGATTGAAAAGTGGCAGCTCCCTTCCTCTATCTCGAGCTGAAGCCCTTTGTTATGATTTCTACCGTGACTCCATCACGATTGTTTTTTTTTTTTTTTCCTCCATGACTCCATCACGATTGTTTTTTTCTTTTTTTGGATGTTTCTTCTCTTCCATTAGTCTAAGGATATTTACCTTTTTGGTGGTGTATCCCCATTGCTTCTTTTAGACCTCCAGGGAATGCCCCGAGTACCTGTACTTTCAACTCCTTTTCACACTATTAATACATTTCACACCTTTACTTTTCAAAAAAAAAAAAAAGGCCGTTCTGAGGACCATGGTCATCTGTTCTTTAGCTGCCCCTTTTCCGCTCGGGTTTGGCAGTCCATTGCGACTATCTGTGGTTTAGCGCACTATCCTTCTACTTGGGAGAGATTGAAGCCGTGGATTAGTAGGAAACTCAAAGGGTCTTCTCTTCTCTCCTGCGTCAGCAGACTCGCTTTTGGAGCTACTGTGTGTTTCATTTGGAATGAAAGGAACTATCGCATGCATGGGCGACCACCTCTCACAGAAAACGGTATTGTTAAAAAGATTATGGATTCGGTCAGGCTTCGATGGTGCAAAATTCCCCAGAAATTCTGCAAATCTCCAAGTGATTGATAGGTGGCAGTTTTCCCCTTCACTCCTGGGTTGATCTCCTCCGTAGCTCATCTTATGAGTTATTTTGTTAGGTTCTGGATGTAATCCGGGCTGATCTATTTTGAGGTCCCTACCTCTTGCTGGATGTATTCCTATGGTTTTTCTTGGAAGTCTGTCTTTCTTTTGAGGTCTCTACCTCTCTGCGGGCTCTGTCCCGATCTCATGTACCTTTTCTAGCTAATCAATACAATTCACCCATTTAACTTTCAAAAAAAGAAACCTGAATCAAGTCCAATCTAGAGCAATGCTCCACAAGATTAGTTTGAATGAAACGAAGATCAAACTTGAATTTAGTTCAATATGCTGCATTTGTTTAAAAATTGGGTTAGATCAAACCAATGTTAATTCTGAATCAAGTCGAATCTCGGGCATTGGCACAAGTTCGGGTTAGATCAAACTAAGATCGGACCCAAATAAAATCTCATACGGAGCATTGCTCCAAGATTGAAATTAGATCAAACTTAAATCAAACATGAGTCAAGTCCAACGTGGAGCATCGTTTCAAGATTGTGTTGGATCAAACTTAGATCAAACCTCAATTAACTACAATCTCGAGCATTCCTCCAATATGATAGATCAAAGTTAGATCAAATTAGACCAAATTCAAATCAAGTACAATATAGAGAGTTACTTAGAGATATTTTTCAACACTGGGTTGAACCAAGTTCAAGTTAAACCAAAATCAGATCAATCCGATCAGCATCGATCCGATGGTTGCAATCGATCCAAGCCATGATCCCGATCGGCGATGATCGATCGGACCGTTGCGATCCATCCGATCGGCTACGATCCGGCGGTTGCGATCGATCCAAGCCATGATCTCGATCGGTGATGATCGATCGGACGGTTGCGATCCATCCGATCGGCGACGATCCAACGGTTGCGATCGATCCAAGCCATGATCTCGATCGGCGATGATTGATCCGACGGTTGCGATCCTTCCGATCAGGACGATCCGATGGTTGCGATCGATCCAAGCCTTGATCTTGATCGGCGATGATCGATCCGACGGTTGCGATCCATCCGATCGACGACGATCCCACGGTTGCGATCGATCAAAGTCATGAACCCGATCGGCGATGATCGATCGGACCTTGCGATCCATCCGATCGGCGACGATCCGATGGTTGCGATCGATCCAAGATATGATCTCGATCGGCGTTGATCGATCCGACTATTGCGATCCATCCGATCGGCGACTAACCGATAGTTGCGATCATTCCAAGCCATGGTCCCGATCGGCGATGATCGATCCGATGGTTGAGATCCATCTGATCGGCGACGATCCGACTGTTGCGATCGATCCAAGCCATGATCCCGATCGTGGATGATCGATCCGACTGTTGCGATCCATTCGATCGGCGATGATCCAACGGTTGCGATCGATCCAAGCCATGATCCTGATCGGCGATGATCTATCCAACGGTTGCGATCAATCCGATCGGCGATGATCCGACGATTGCGATCGATCCAAGCCATGATCCCGATCGGCGATGATCGATCCAACGGTTGCGATCGATCAAAGCCATGATCCTGATCGGCGATGATCGATGAAACTGTTGCGATCAATCCGATCGGCATCGATCCGACAGTTGCAATCGATCCAAGCCAAGATCCCAATCGGCGATGATCGATCGGACCATTGTGATCCATCCGATCGGCTACTATCTGGCGGTTGCGATCGATCCAAGCCATGATCTCAATCGGCGATGATCGATCGGACGGTAGCGATCCATCCAATCGGCAACGATCCGATGGTTGCGATCGATCCAAGCCATGATCCCAATCGGCGATGATCGATTCGACGGTTGTGATCATTCCGATCGGCGATGATCATCAGTTGCGATCGATCCAAGCCATGATCCCAATCGGTGATGATCGATCCGACGGTTGCGATCCATCCGATTGACAACAATCCAACGGTTGCGATCGATCTAAGCCGTGATCTCGATGGGCGATGATCAATCAGACCATTGCGATCCATCCGATCGGCGATGATCCGATGGTTGCGATCGATCCAAGCCAAGATCTCGATCAGCGATGATCGATCCGACTATTGCGATCCATCCGATCGGTGACAAACCGACACTTGCGATCGATCCAAGCCATGATCTCGATCGGCGATGATCGATCCGACGGTCTCGATCCATCCGATCCACAACGATCTGACGGTTATGATCGATCTAAGCCATGATCTCGATCGGCGATGATCGATCCGATGGTTGTGATCCATCTGATCGGTGACAATCCGATAGTTGCGATCGATCCAAGCCATGATCCCGATCGGCGATGATCGATTCGACGGTTGCGATCCATCCGATCGGCGACGATCCGATGGTTGTGATCGATCCAAGCCATGATCCCGATTAGCGATGATCGATCCGACGGTTGCAATACATCCGATCGGCGATGATCCGACGTCGGGTTGCAATAGATCCAAGCCATGATCCCGATCGGCGATTATCGATCCGACGGTTGCGATCCATCCGATCAGCGACGATCCAATGGTTGCGATCGATCCAAGCCATATCGATCGACGATGATCGATCTGACGATCGTGATCCATCAGATTGGCGACGATCCGATGGTTGCGATCGATCGAAGCCATGATCCCGATCGATATCATGGTTGCGATCCATCCAATCGGCGATGATCCGACGGTTGCGATCCATTCGATCTGCGAAGATTCGATGGTTGCGATCGATCTAGGCCATGATCCTGATTGGCGATGATCGATGAAACTGTTGCGATCAATCCTATCGGCGTCAATCTGACAATTGCAATCGATCCAAGCAATGATCCCAATTGGCGATGATCGATCAGACCGTTGCGATCAATCTGATCGGCGATGATCCGATGGTCGCGATCGATCCAAGCCATGATCCCGATCAGCGATGATCAATCCGATGATTGCGATCCATCCGATCAGCGATGATCCAACGGTTGCGATCGATCCAAGCCATAATCTCGATCTGCAATGATCGATCCGATGGTCGCGATCCATCTGATCCGTGACAATCCGATGGTTGTGATCGATCCAAGCCATGATCCTGATCGGCGATAATTGATCGGACCGTTGCGATCCATCCGATCGGCTACGATCCGGCGGTTATGATCGATCCAAGCCATGATCTCGATCGGCGATGATCGATCGGACGGTTGCATTCCATCCGATCGGCGACGATCCGACGGTTGCGATCGATCCAAGCCATGATCCCGATCGGCGATGATCGATCCAACGGCTGCGATCCTTTCGATCCGCGATGATCCGATGGTTGCAATCAATCCAAGCCATGATCTCGATCGACGATGATCAATCCAACAGTTATGATCCATCCGATCGATGATGATCCAACGGTTGCGATCGATCAAAGTCATGATCCCGATCGGCGATGATCGATCGGACCGTTGCGATCCATCCGATCGGCAACGATCCGATGTTTGCGATCGATCCAAGACATGATCTCAATCGGTGATGATCGATCCGACCGTTGCGATCCATCCGATCGGTGATGAACCGACGGTTGTGATCATTCCAAGCCATGGTCCCGATCGGCGATGATCGATCTGATGGTTGCGATCCATCAGATCGGCGATGATCCGACGGTTGCGATCGATCCAAGCCATGATCCCGATCGGCGATGATCGATCGAACCATTGCGATCCATCCGATCGGCTACGATCCGGCGGTTGCGATCGATCCAAGTTATGATCCCGATTGTCGATGATCATTCTAACGGTTGCGATCCATCCGATCGGCGACGATCCGACGATTACGATCGATCCAAGCCATGATACCGATCGTCGATGATCGATCCCATGATCGCGATCCATCCGATTGGTGACGATCCATCCGACAGTTGCGATCGATCGAAGCCATGATCTCGATCGGTGATGATCGATCCGACGGTTGCGATCCATCCGATTGACGATGATCCAACGGTTGCGATCGATCCAAGCCATGATCCTGATCGGCGATGATCGATCCAACGGTTGCGATCCATCCGATCAACGTTGATCCATCCGATGGCTGCGATAGATCCAAGCCATGATCCCGATCGGGGATGATCGATCCGACGGTTGTGATCCATCCGATCCGCGAAGATCCAATGGTTGCCATCGATCCAAGCAATAATCCCAATCGGCGATGATCGATCAAACCATTGTGATCAATCCGATTGGCGACGATCCGATGGTTGTGATCGATCCAAGCAATGATCTCGATCGGCGATGATCGATCCAAACGTTGCGATCAATCCGATCGGCAACGATCCGACGGTTGCGATCCATCCAAGCCATGATCCTGATCGAGGATGACCGATCTGACGTTTGCGATCCATCCGATAGACGACGATCCGACGGTTGCGATCGATCCAAGCCATGATCTCGATCTGCGATGGTCGATCATACCGTTGCGTTCCATCCGATCGGTGATGATCCGACGGCTGCGATCGATCCAACCCATGATTCCGATAGCGATGATCGATCGGACTGTTGTGATCCATCTGATTGGTGAGGATCCGATGGTTGTGATCCATCCGATCGGCAACGATCCGATGGTTGCAATCAATCCAAGCCATGATCCCGATCGGCGATGTTCGATCCGACGGTTGCGATCCATCCGATCGGAACGATCCGACTATTGCGATCGATCCAAGCCATGATCTCGATCGGTGATGATCGATCCGATGGTTGTGATCCATCCAATTGGCGAGGATCCGATGGTTAATATCGATCCAAGACATGATCACGATCGGCTATGATCGATACGATGGTTGTTATCCATCCGTTCTGCGATGATCCGACGGTTGCGATCACTCGAAGCCATGATCCCGATCGGTAATTATCGATCCGATAGTTGTGATCCATCCGATCGGGGACGATCCGACGGTTGCAATCGATCCAAGCCATGATCCCGATCGACAATGATAGATCAAGCGGTTGCGATCCATCCAATCGGCGATGATCCGACGGTTGCGATCGATCCAAGCCATGATCATGATCGGCGATCATCGATCCAACGGTTGCGATCCATTCGATCGGCGATGATCTGACGGTTGCAATCAATCCAAGCCATGATCTCGATCGGCAAGATTGATCCGACGGTTGCGATCCATCCGATCGACGATGATCCAATGGTTGCGATCGATCCAAGCCATGATCTCGATCGGCGATGATCGATCCGATAGTTGCGATCTATCCGATCGGCTACGATCCAACGGTTGCGATCGATCCAAGCCATGATCCAGACCGGCGATGATCGATCAGACCATTGCGATCAATTCGATCAGCGACGATCCGACAGTTGCGATCAATCCAAGCCATGATCCCGATCGGCGATGATCGATCCGACAATTGCAATCCATCCAATCAGCGATCATCCGACGGTTGCGATTGATGCAAACCATGATCCCGATCCATGATGATCGATCCGACGGTTGTGATCCATCCGATTGGCGACGATCCAACGGTTGCGATCGATCCAAGCTATGATCCCGATCAGCGATGATCGATCCGATGGTTGCGATCCATCCGATCGGCGACAATCCGATGGTTGCAATGGATCCAACCCATGATCCCATTCGGCGATGATCGATCCGACGGTTGCGATCCATCGATCGGCAAAGATCCGACTTTGCGATCGTTCCAAGCCATGATCCCGATCGGCGATGATCGATTGGACCGTTGTGATCAATTCGATCGGCGACGATTCGATGGTTGTGATCGATCCAAGCCATGAATCCGATCGGCGATGATCGGTCCGACGGTTGCGATCCATCCAATCAGCGACGATCCGATGGTTGCGATCGATCCAAGCCATTATCCCGATAGGCGATGATCGATCCGACAGTTGCAATCCATCCAAACGGTGACGATCCCATGGTTGTGATCAATCCAAGCCATGATCCCGATCGGCGATGATCCATCCGACGGTTGCGATCCATTCGGTTGGTGAAGATCCATGGTTGCGATCGATCCAAACAATGATCCCAATCGACGATGATCGATCAGACCGTTGCGATTAATCCGATCGGCGATGATCCGACGGTTGCGATCGATCCAAGCCGTGATCCCGATCAGCGATGATCGATACGACGGTTGCAATACATCCAATCGGATGATCCAACGGTTGCGATCGATCCAAGCCATGATCCCGATCATCGATGATCGATCGATGGTTGCGATCCATCGATCGGCGACGATCCAACGGTTGCGATCGATCCAACCATGATACCGATCGGCAATGATCGATTCGACGATCGTGATCCATCCGATTGGCAATGATCCGATGGTTGCAATCAATCGAAGCCATGATCCTTATCGATCCGACAGTTGCGATCCATCCGATCGGCGATGATCCTATGGTTGCGATCCATCCGATCGGTGAAGATCCGACGGTTGCGATTGATCCAAGCCATGATCCCCGATCGGTGATGATCGATGAAACTGTTGCGATCAATCCTATCGGCGTCGATCTGACAGTTGCAATCGATCCAAGCCATGATCTCGATCGGCGATGATCGATCCGACGGTTGCGATCCATTCGATCAGTGAAGATCCCATGGTTGCGATCGATCCAAGCAATGATCCCAATCGGCGAAGATCGATCAGATCGTTCCGATCAATCCGATCGGCGACGATCCGATGGTTGCGATCGATCCAAGCCGTGATCCTAATCAGTGATGATCAATCCGACGGTTGCGATCCATCCGATCGGCGATGATCCGACGATTGCGATCGATCCAAGCCATAATCCTGATCGGCCATGATCAATCCGACAGTTGCGATCCATCCGATTCTGCGACGATCAGACGGTTGTGATCGATCCAAGCTATGATCCCAATCAGCGATGATCGATCCGAAGGTTGTGATCCAACCGATCGGCGACAATCTGACGGTTGCGATCAATCCAAGCCATGATCCCGATCGGCGATGATCGATCCGACGGTTGCGATCCATCCGATCGATGACGATCTGAGGGTTGCGATCCATCCGATCGATGACGATCTGACGGTTGCGATCGATCCAAGCCATGACCCCGATCGGCGATGATCGATCCTATGGTTGCGATCCATCCGATTGGCGAAGATTCGATGGTTGCAATCGATCCAAGCCATGATCCTGATCAGCGATGATCGATGAAACTATTGCGATCAATCCGATCGGCGTCGATCCGATGGTTGCAATCGATCCAAGCCATGACCTCGATCGGCGATGATCGATCGGACCGTTGCGATCCATCCAATCAGCTACGATCCGGCGGTTTTGCGATAGATCCAAGCATGATCTCGATCGGCAATGATTGATCAGACGGTTTGATCCATCCGATCGGCGACGATCCGACGATTTCGATCGATCCAAGCCATGATCCCGATCGGCGATGATCGATCCGACGGTTGGGATCCATCCAATCGGTGAAGATCCGACTGTTGCGATCGATCCAAGCCATGATCCCAATCGGCGATGATTGATTGGAACGTTGCGATCAATTCGATCGATGACGATTCAACGATTGCGATCGATACAAGCCATGAACCCGATCGGCGATGATCGATCCGACGGTTGTGATCCATCGATCAGCGATGATCCAACGGTTGCGATCGATCCAAGCCATGATCCCGATCGGCGATGATCTATATCCGACGGTTGTAATCCATCCAAACGGCGACGATCCCACGGTTATGATCGATCCAAGCCATGATTTCGATCGGCAATGATCGATCCGACGATTGCGATCCATTCGATCGGCGAAGATCCGATGGTTGCGGTCGATCCAAGCAATGATCACAATCGGCAATGATCGATCAGACCGTTGCGATCAATCCGATCGGCGACATTCCGACGGTTGCGATCGATCCAAGCTGTGATCCCGATCAGCGATAATCGATCCGACGATTGCAATCATCCGATCGGCGACGATCCGATGGTTGTAATCGATCCAAGCCATGATCCCGATCATCGATGATCAATCCGACGATTGCGATCCATCCGATTGTGATGATCCAACGGTTGCGATCGATCCAAGCCATGATACCGATCAGCGATGATCGATCTGACGATCACGATCCATCCTATTGCAACGATCCGATGGTTGCGATCGATCGAAGCCATGATCCAGATCTATCCGACGGTTGCGATCCATCCGATCGGCGAAGATCCGACAGTTGCGATCGATCCAAGCCATGATCCTGATCGGCGATGATCGATGAAACTGTTGCGATCAATCCTATCGGCGTCGATCTGACAGTTGCACTCGATCCAAGCCATGATCTCGTTCGGCGATGATCGATCTGACGGTTGCGATCCATCCGATCAGCAAAGATCCCATGGCTGCGATCGATCCAAGCAATGATCCCAATCGGCGATGATCGATCAGACCATTGCAATCAATCTGATCGGCCACGATCCGACGGTTGCGATCGATCCAAGCCGTGATCTCGATCAGCGATGATCAATCCGATGGTTGCGATCCATCCGATCGGCGATGATCCGACGGTTGCGATCGATCCAAGCCATAGTCCCGATCGGCGATGATCGATCCAACGGTCACGATCCATCCAATCCGCGATGATCCGACGGTTGTGATCGATCCAAGCCATGATCCCGATCGGCGATGATCGATCCGATGGTTGTGATCCAATTAACCGGCGACGATCCGATGTTGCGATCGATGCAAGCCATGATCCCGATCGGCGATGATCGATCCGACGGTTATGATCCATCCGATTGGCGATGATCCGATGGTTGTGATCGATCCAAGCCATGATACCGATCGGCGATGATCGATCCTATGGTTAAGATTTATCCGATCGGTGAAGATCCGACGATTGCGATCGATCCAAGCCATGATCCGGATAGGCGATGATCGAAGAAACTATTGCGATCAATCCGATCGGCATCGATCCGACGGTTGCAATCGATCCAAGCCATTATTTCGATCGGCATTGATCGATCAGACCATTGCGATCCATCCGATCGGCTACGATCTGGCGGTTGCGATCGATCGAAGCCATGATCTCGATTGGCAAAGATCGATCAAATGGTTGTGATCCATCCGATCGGCGACTATCCGACGGTTATGATCCATCCGATCAGCGACGATCCGACGGTTGTGATCGATCCAAGCCATGATCTCGATCGGCAATGATCGATCCGACGGTGCGATCCATCCGATTGGCATCGATCCGACGGTTGCAATCGATCCAAGCCATGATCTCGATTGGCGATGATCGATCGGACCATTGCGATCCATCCGATCGGAGATGATCCGATGGTTGCGATCGATCCAAGACATGATCTCGATAAGCGATGATCGACCCGACCGTTGCGATCCATCCGATCGGTGATGAACCGACGATTGCGATCATTCCAAGCCATGATCCCGATCGGCGATGATCGATCCGACGGTTGCGATTCATCCGATCGGCGAAGATCCGATGGTTGCGATCGATCCAAGCCATGATCCTGATCGGCGATGATCGACGAAACTATTGCGATCAATCCGATCGGCATCGATCCAACGGTTGCAATCGATCCAAGCCATGATCCCGATCGACGATGATCGATCGGACCGTTGTGATCCATCCGATCGGCTATGATCCGACGCTTGCGATTGATCCAAGCCATTATCTCGATCGGTAATGATCGATCGGACGGTTGCGATCCATCCGATCGGCAACGATCCGACGGTTGCGATCGATCTAAGCTATGATCCTGATCGGCGATGATCGATCCGACTGTTGTGATCCATCCGATCGGCAAAGATCCAACTGTTGCGATCGATCCAAGCCATGATCTCGATTGGCGATGATCGATTGGACCGTTGCGATCAATTCGATCGGCGATGATTAGACGGTTGCGATCGATCCAAGCCATGAACCCGATCGGCGATGATCGATCCGACGGTTGCGATCCATCCAATCAGCGACGATTCGACGGTTGCGATCGATCCAAGCCATGATCCGATCGGCGATGATATATTCGACGGTTACAGTCCATCCAAACGGCGACGATCCCATGGTTGTGATCGATCCAAGCCATGATCCCGATCAGCGATGATCGATCCGACGGTTGTGATCCATTTGATCGGCGAAGATCCGATGGTTTGCGATCGATCCAAGCAATGATCCCAATCGGCGATGATCGATCAGACCGTTGCGATTAATCCGATCGGCGACGATCCGACGATTGCAATCGATCCAAGTCGTGATCTCGATCAGCGATGATCGATCCGACGGTTGCAATACATCCGATCGGCAACCATCCGATGGTTGCGATCGATCCATGCCATGATGCCGATCGTCGATGATCGATCCGATGGTTGCGATCCATTCGATCGGCGATGATCCATCGGTTGCGATCGATCCAAGCCATGATACCGATCGGCGATGATCGATCCGACGATTGCGATCCATCCGATTGGCGACGATCCGATGGTTGCGATCCATCCGATCGGCGAAGATTCTACGGTTGCGATCGATCCAAGCCATGATCCTGATCGACGATGATCGATGAAACAGTTGCGATCAATCCTATCGGCATCGATCTGACAGTTGCATCGATCCAAGCCATAATCTTGATCGGCGATGATCGTTCCGACGGTTGCGATCCATCCGATTAGCGAAGATCCAATGGTTGCGATCGATCCAAGCAATGATCCCAATCGGCGATGATCGATCAGACCGTTGCGAACAATCCATCGGCGACGATCCGATGGTTGCGATCGATCCAAGCCGTGATCCCAATCAGCGATGATCAATCCAACGGTTGCAATCCATCCGATCGGTGACAATCCGACGGTTGCGATCGATGCAAGCCATAATCCCGATCGGCGATGATCGATCCGACGATCGCGATCCATCCGATCCGCAACGATCAGACGGCTGTGATCGATCCAAGCCATGATCCTGATCGGCGATGATCGATCCGATGGTTGTGATCCAACTGATCGGCGACAATCCAATGGTTGCGATCGACCCAAGCCATGATCCCAATCGGCGATGATCGATCCGACGGTTGCGATCGATCCAAGCCATGATCCCAATCGGCGATGATCGATCCGACGATTGCGATCGATCCAAGCCATGATCCGATCGGCGATGATCGATCCTATGGTTGCGATCCATCCGATCGGCGAGGATCCGACGGTTGAGATCATTCCAAGCCATGGTCTCGATCAGCGATGATCGACGAAACTATTGCGATCAATCCGATTGGCATCGATCCGACGGTTGCAATCGATCCAAGCCATGATCTCGATCGGCGATGATCGATCGACCGTTGCGATCCATCCGATCGGAGATGATCCGATGGTTGCAATCGATCCAAGACATGATCTCGATAAGCGATGATCGATCCAATCGTTGCGATCCATCCGATCGGCAATGAACCGACGGTTGCGATCATTCCAAGCCATGATCCCGATCGGCGATGATCGATTCGATGGTTGCAATTTATCTGATCGGCGAAGATCCGACGATTGCGATCGATCCAAGCCATGATCCCGATCGACGATGATCGATCGGACCGTTGTGATCCATCCGATCGGCTATGATCCGGTGCTTGCGATCGATCCAAGCCATTATCTCGATCAGTAATGATCGATCGGACGGTTGCAATCCATCCGATCGGCAACAATCCGATGGTTGCGATCGATCCAAGCTATGATCCCGACCTGCGATGATCGATCCGACGGTTGCGATCCATCCGATCGGCAAAGATCCAACTGTTGCGATCGATCCAAGCCATGATCTCGATTGGCGATGATCGATTGGACCGTTGTGATCAATTCGATCGGCGATGATTAGACGGTTGCGATCGATCCAAGCCATGAACCCGATCGGCGATGATCGATCCGACGGTTTGCGATCGATCCAAGCCATGATCCCGATCGGCGATGATCTATCCGACTGTTGCAATCCATCCAAATGGCGATGAACCCACGGTTGTGATCGATCTAAGCCATGATCTCGATCAGCGATGATCGATCCGACGGTTTGCGATCCATTCGATCGGCGAGATCCGATGGTTGCGATCGATCCAAGCAATGATCCCAATCGGCGATGATCGATCATACCATTGCGATCAATCCGATCGGCGACGATCTAACGGTTGCGATCGATCCAAG
>UESW01001598.1:145734-290678 GCA_900491605.1 Calamus simplicifolius | reverse complement strand
CCAACAGTTGCGATCGATCCAAGCCATGATCCCGACCGGCGATGATCGATCGGACCATTGTGATTAGTCCGATCAGCGATGATCCGACGGTTGCAATCGATCCAAGCCATGATCCCGATCGGCGATGATAGATCCAACAATTGCGATCCATTCGATCAGCGATCATCCAACGATTGCGATCGATGCAAGCCATGATCCCGATATGCGATGATCGATCTGATGGTTGCGATCCATCCGATCGGCGACGATCCAAGCTATGATCCCAATCGGCGATGATCGATCCGATGGTTGCGATCCATCCGATCGGCGACAATCCGATGGTTGCGATCGATCTAAGTCATGATCCCGATCGGCGATGATCGATCCGACGGTTGCGATCCATCCATCGGTGAAGATCCGACTGTTGCAATCGATCCAAGCCATGATCCCCGATCGGCGATGATCGATTGGACCGTTGCGATCAATTTGATCGGTGACGATTCGATGGTTGCGATCGATCCAAGCCATGAAACCGATCGGCAAGGATCGAACCGACGGTTGCGATCCATCCGATCGGCGACGATCCGACGGTTGCGATCGATCCAAGCCATGATCCCGATCAGCAATGATCGATCTGACGGTTGCGATCCATCCGATCGACGAAGATCCGACTGTTGCGATCGAGCCAAACCATGATCCCGATCGACGATGATCGATTGGACCATTGCGATCAATTCGATCGCCGATGATTCAACGGTGCGATCGATCGAAGCCATGAACCCGATCGGCGATGATCGATCCGACGGTTGCGATCCATCCGATCGGCGATGATCCAACGATTGCGATCGATCAAGCTGTGATCCCGATCAGCGATGATCGATCCGACGGTTGCAATACGGATCGGCGATGATCCGACGGTTGCGATAGATCCAGGCCATGATCCCGATCGGCGATGATCGATCCGGTTGCGATCCATCCGATCAGCGACGATCCAATGGTTGCGATCGATCCAAGCCATGATATCGATCGACGATGATCGATCTGACGATCGCGATCCATCAGATTGGCGATGATCCGATGGTTGCGATCAATCAAAGCCATGATCCTGATTGATCCGACGGTTGCGATCCATCCGATCGGCGACGATCCGATGGTTGCGATCCATTCGATCGGCGAAGATTCGATGGTTGCGATCGATCCAAGCCATGATCCTGATTGGCGATGATCGATGAAACTGTTGCGATCAATCCTATCGGCGTCGATCCCACGGTTGCGATCGATCCAAGCCATGATCCCGATCGTGGATGATCGATCGACTATTGCGATCCATTCGATCAGCGACGATCCAACGGTTGCGATCGATCCAAGCCCTGATCCCGATCAGCATCATCAATCCGACGGTTGCGATCCATCCGATCGGCGATGATCCGACGGTTGCGATTGATCCAAGCCATAATCTCGATCGGCGATGATCGATCCGACGGTCGCGATCCATCCGATCCGCGACAATCCGATAGTTGTGATCGATCCAAGCCATGATCCCGATCGGCGATGATCGATCGAACCATTGCTATCCATCCTATCGGCTACGATCCGGTGGTTGTGATCGATCAAAGCCATGATCTCGATCAGCGATGATCGATCGGACGGTTGCAATCCATCCAATCGGCGACGATCCGACGGTTGCGATCGATCCAAGCCATGATCTCGATTGGCGATGATCGATCGGACGACTGCGATCCTTTTGATCCACGATGATCCGACGGTTGCGATCGATCCAAGCCATGATCTCGATCGATGATGATTGATCAGCCGGTCGCGATCCATCCGATCGGCGATGATCCGACGGTTCTGATCGATCCAAGCCATGATCTCGATCGACGATGATCGATCCGACGATTGCGATCCTTCCGATCAGCGACGATCCGATGGTTTCGATCGATCCAAGCCATGATCTCGATCGGTGATGATCGATCGGACGGTTGCGATCCATCCGATCGACGACGATCCAACGGTTGCGATCGATCAAAGTCATGATCCCGATCGGCGATGATTGATCGGACCGCTGTGATCCATTCGATCGGCGATGATCCGATGGTTGCGATCGATCCAAGACATGATCTCGATCGACGATGATCGATCCGACTCTTGCGATCCATCCGATCGGCGATGAACCGACGGTTGCGATCATTAAGCCATGGTCCTGATCGGCGATGATCGATCCGATGGTTGCAACCCATCCGATCGGTGATGATCGATGGTTGCGATCGATCCAAGCCATGATCCCGATCGTGGACGATCAATCCGACTGTTGCGATCCATCCGATCGGCGATGATCCGACGGTTGCGATCGATCCAAGCCATGATCCCTATCGGCGATGATCTATCCGACAATTGCGATTAATCCGATCGGGGATGATCCGAAGATTGCGATCGATCCAAGCCATAATCCCGATCGGCAATGATCGATCCGACGGTTGCGATCCATCCGATCGGCGAAGATCGACAGTTGCGATCGATCCAAGCCATGATCCTGATCGGCGATGATCGATGAAACTATTGCGATCCTTCCGATCGGCGACGATCCGACGGTTGCGATCGATCAAAGCCATGGATCCCAATCGGCGATGATCGATCCGATGGTTGCGATCCTTCCGATCAGCGACAACCCGACGATTGCGATAGATCCAAGCCATGATCCTAATCGGCAATGATCGATCCGATGGTTGCGATCCATCCGATCGACGACGATCTAACGGTTGCGATCGATCCAAGCCATGATCCTGATCGTGGATGATCGATCCGACTGTTGCGATCCATTCGATCGCGATGATCCGACGGTTGCGATCGATCCAAGCCTCATGATCCCGATTGGCGATGATCTATCCGACGGTTGCGATCAATCCGATCAGCGATGATCCGACGATTGCAATCAATCCAAGCCATGATCCCGATCGGCGATGATCGATCCGACGGTTGCGATCGATCCAAGCCATGATCCTGATCGGCGATGATCAATGAAACTGTTGCGATCAATCCGATCGGCGTCGATCCAACGGTTGCAATCGATACAAGCCAAGATCCCAATCGGCGATGATCAATCGGACCATTGCGATCCATCCGATAGGCTACGATCCGGCGGTTGCGATCGATCCAAGCCATGATCTGATCGGCAATGATCGATCCGACGGTTGCGACCCATCCGATCGGCGATGATCCGACGGTTGCGATCGATCCAAGCCATGATCCTGATCGGCGATGATCGATGAAACTGTTGCGATCAATCCTATCGGCGTCGATCTGACAGTTGCAATCGATCCAAGCCATGATCTGATCGGCGATGATCGATCCGATGGTTGCGATCCTTCCAATCAGCGACGATCCGATGGTTACGATCGATCCAAGCCATGATCTCGATCGGCGATGATCGATCCGATGGTTGCATCCATCCAATCGGCGATGAACAGACGGTTGCGATCATTCCAAGCCATGGTCCCGATCGGCGATGATCGATCCGATGTTGCGATCCATCCGATCGGCGACGATCCAACGGTTGCGATCGATCCAAGCCATGATCCCGATCGTGGATGATCGATCCGACTGTTGCGATCCATTCGATCGGCGAATCCGACGGTTGCGATCGATCCAAGCCATGATCCCGATCGGCGATGATCTATCCGACGGTTGCGATCAATCCGATCGGCGATGATCCGACGATTGCGATCGATCCAAGCCATGATCCGATCGGCGATGATCGATCCGACGGTTGCGATCCATCCGATCGGCGAAGATCCGACGGTTGCGATCGATCCAAGCCATGATCCTGATCGGCGATGATCAATGAAACTATTGCGATCAATCCGATCGGCATCGATCCGACGGTTGCAATCGATACAAGCCAAGATCCCAATCGGCGATGATCGATCGGACCGTTGCGATCCATCCGATCGGCTACGATCGGCGGTAGCAATCGATCCAGGCCATGATCTCGATCGGCGATGATCGATCGAATGGTTGCGATCCATCCGATCGGCGACGATCCGACGGTTGTGATCGATCCAAGCCATGATCCCGATCGGCGATGATCGATCCGATGGTTGCGATCCTTCCGATCAGCGATGATCCGATGGTTACGATCGATCCAAGACATGATCTCGATCGGCGATGATCGATCCGATTGTTGCGATCCATCCGATCGGCGATGAACCGACGGTTGCGATCATTCCAAGCTGTGATCCCGATCAGTGATAATCGATCCGACGGTTGCAATACATCCGATCGGCGACGATCCGATGGTTGTGATCGATCCAAGCCATGATCCTGGTCGTCGATGATCGATCCGACGGTTGCGATCCATCCGATCGACGATGATCCGATGGTTGTGATCGATCCATGACATGATCTCGATCTATGATGATCGATCGGACTGTTGCAATCCATCCGATCGGCAATGATCGATCCGACGATTGTGATCCATCCAATCGACGACGATCCAACGGTTGCGATCGATCCAAGCCATGATCCCGATGGGCAATGATCGATCGGACCATTGTGATCCATCCGATCGGCGACGATCCCGATGGTTACGATTGATCGAAGCCATGATCCTGATCGATCCGATGGTTGCGATCCATCCGATCGGCGACGATCCGACGGTTGCGACGCATTCGATCGGCGAAGATCCGATGATTGCGATCAATCCAAGCCATGATCCTGATCGGCGATGATCGATGAAACTGTTGCGATCAATCCTATCGGCATCGATCTGACAGATGCAATCGATCCAAGCCATGATCTCGATCGGCGATGATCGATCCGACGGTTGCGATCCATCAGATTCCGCGATGATCAGACGGTTGTGATCGATCCAAGCCATGATCCCGATCAGCGATGATCGATCCGAAGGTTGTGATCCAATCGATTGGCGACAATCCGACGGTTGCGATCAATCCAAGCCATGATCCCGATCGGCGATGATCGATCCGATGGTTGCGATCCATCCGATCGATCACGATCTGATGGTTGCGATCGATCCAAGCCATGATCCCGATCGGCGATGATCGATCCTATGGTTGCGATCCATCCAATTGGCGAAGATCCGACGGTTGCGATCGATCTAAGCCATGATCCTGATCGGCGATAATCGATGAAACTATTGCGATCAATCCGATCGGCGTTGATCCGACGGTTGCAATCGATCCAAGCCATGATCTCGATCGGCGATGATCGATCGGACCGTTGCGATCCATCCGATCGGCTACGATCCGGCGGTTGTGATAGATCCAAGCCATGATCTCGATCGGCAATGATCGATCGGACGGTTGCGATCCATCCGATCAGCGATGATCCGACGGTTGCGATCGATCCAAGCCATGATCCCGATCGGCGATGATCGATCCGACGGTTGGGATCCATCCAATCGGTGAAGATCCGACTGTTGCGATCGATCCAAGCCATGATCCCAATCGGCGATGATCGATTGAAACGTTGCGATCAATTTGATCGGCGATGATTCGATGGTTGCGATCGATACAAGCCATGAACCCAATCGGCGATGATCGATCCGACGGTTGCGATCCATTCGATCAGCGATGATCCGATGGTTGCGATCGATCCAAGCCATGATCCCGATCGGCGATGATCTATCCGACGGTTGCAATCCATCCAAACGGCGACGATCCCGGTTGTGATCGATCCAAGCCATGATTCTGATCGGCGATGATCGATTCGATGGTTTCGATCCATTCGATTGGCGAAGATCCGATGGTTGCGATCGATCCAAGCAATGATCACATTCGGCAATGATCGATCAGACCGTTGCGATCAATCCGATCGGCGCGATCAATCCGATCGGCGACGATCCGACGGTTGCGATCGATCCAAGCTGTGATCCCCATCAGCGATATCGATCCGACGGTTGCAATACATCCGATCGGTGATGATCCGATGGTTGTGATCGATCCAAGCCATGATCCCGATCGTCAATGATCGATCCGACGGTTGCGATCCATCCGATCGATGACGATCGATGGTTGTGATCGATCCATGACATGATCTCGATCTGTGATGATCGATCAGGCTGTTGCAATCCATCCGATCGATAATGATCGATCCGACGGTTGTAATCCATCCGATCGACGATGATCCAATGGTTGCGATCGATCCAAGCTATGATCCGATGGGCGATGATCGATCGGACCGTTGTGATCCATCCGATCGGCGATGATCTGATGGTTACGATCGATCGAAGCCATGATCCTGATCGATCCGATGGTTGCAATCCATCCGATCGGCGACGATCCGACGGTTGCGACCCATCCGATCGGCGAAGATCCGACGGTTGTGATCGATCCAAGCCATGATCCTGATCGGCGATGATCGATGAAACTGTTGCGATCAATCCTATCGGTGTCGATCTGACAGTTGCAATCGATCCAAGCCATGATCTCGATCGGCGATGATCGATCCGACGGTTGCGATCCATCAGATTCCGCGACGATCAGACGGTTGTGATCGATCCAAGCCATGATCCCGATCAGCGATGATCGATCCGAAGGTTGTGATCCAACCGATCGGCGAAATCCGATGGTTGCGATCAATCCAAGCCATGATCCTGATCGGCGATGATCGATCCGACGGTTGCGATCCATCCGATCGATGACGGTCTGACGGTTGTGATCGATCCAAGCCATGATCCCGATCGGCGATGATCGATCCTATGGTTGCGATCCATCCGATTGGCGAAGATCCGATGGTTGCGATCGATCCAAGCCATGATCCTGATCGGCGATGATCAATGAAACTATTGCGATCAATCCGATCGGCGTCGATCCGACGGTTGCAATCGATCCAAGCCATGATCTCGATCGGCGATGATCGATCGGACCGTTGCGATCCATCCGATCAGCTACGATCCGGCGGTTGCGATAGATCCAAGCCATGATCTTGATCGGCAATGATCGATCGGACGGTTGCGATCCATCCGATCGGCGACGATCCGACGGTTGCGATCGATCCAAGCCATGATCCCGATCGGCGATGATCGATCCGACAGTTGGGATCCATCCAATCGTGAAGATCCGACTATTGCGATTGATCCAAGCCATGATCCCAATCGGCGATGATCGATTGGAACATTGCGATCAATTCGATCGGCGATGATTCGACGGTTGCGATCGATACAAGCCATGAACCCGATCGGCGATGATCGATCCGACGGTTGCGATCCATCCGATTAGCGATGATCCGACGGTTGCGATCGATCCAAGCCATGATCCCGATCGGCGATGATCTATCCGATGGTTGCAATCCATCCAAACGGCGACGATCCCACGGTTGTGATCAATCCAAGCCATGATTCCGATCGGCGATGATCGATCCGACGGTTGCGATCCATTCGATTGGCAAAGATTCGATGGTTGCGATCGATCCAAGCAATGATCACAATCGGCAATGATCGATCAGACCGTTGCGATCAATCCGATCAGCGCGATCAATCCGATCGGCACGATCGATCCGATTGGCAACGATCCGACGATTGCGATCGATCCAAGCTGTGAACCCGATCAGCGATAATCGATCTGACGGTTGCAATACATCCGATTGGCGACGATCCGATGGTTGTGATCAATCCAAGCCATGATCCCGATCGTCGATGATCGATCCGACGATTATAATCCATCCGATCGGCGACGATCCAACGGTTGCGATCGATCCAAGCCATGATACTGATCGGCGATGATCGATCCGATGATCGCGATCCATCCGATTGGCGATGATCCGATGGTTGCGATCGATCGAAGCCATGATCCTGATCGATCCGACGGTTGCGATCCATCCGATCGGCAAAGATCCGACGGTTGCGATCGATCCAAGCCATGATCCTGATCGGCGATGATCGATGAAACTGTTGCGATCAATCCTATCGGCATCGATCTGACAGTTGCAATCGATCCAAGCCATGATCTCGATCGGCGACGATCGATCCGACGGTTGTGATCCATCCGATCAGCAAAGATCCCATGGTTGCGATCGATCCAAGCAATGATCCCAATCGGTGATGATCGATTCGACCGTTGTGACCAATCCGATCGGCGACGATCGACGGTTGCGATCGATCCAAGCCATGATCTCGATCAGCGATGATCAATCCGATGGTTGCGATCCATCCAATCGGCGATGATCCGATGGTTGCGATCCATCCGATCGGCGATGATCTGTTGGTTGCGATCGATCCAAGCCATAATCTCGATTGGCGATGATCGATCCGACGGTCGCTATCCATCCGATCCGCGATGATCCGATGGTTGTGATCGATCCAAGCCATGATCCCGATCGGCGATGATCGATCCGATGGTTGTGATCCAACTGATCGCGACGATCCGATGGTTGCGATCGATGCAAGCCATGATCCCGATCGGCGATGATCGATCCGATGGTTGCGATCCATCCGATTGGCGATGATCCGATGGTTGCGATCGATCCAAGCCATGATACCGATCGGCGATGATCGATCCTATGGTTGCGATCTATCCGATCGGTGAAGATCTGACAGTTGCGATCGATCCAAGCCATGATCCTGATCGGCGATGATCGACGAAACTATTGCGATCAATCCGATCGGCATCGATCCGACGGTTGCAATCGATCCAAGCCATTATCCCGATCGGCGATGATCGATCGAACCATTGCGATCCATCCGATCGGCTACGATCCGGCGGTTGCGATCGATCCAAGCCATATGAACTCGATCGACAAAGATCGATCGGACGGTTGTGATCCATCCGATCGGCGACTATCCGATGGTTATGATCCATCCGATCAGTGATGATCCGACGGTTGCAATCGATCCAAGCCATTATCTTGATCGGCAATGATCGATCCGACGGTGCGATCCATCCGATCGACGACGATCCAATGGTTGTGATCGATCAAAGCCATGATCCCGATCGGCGATGATCGATCGGACCGTTGCGATCCATCCGATCGGTGACGATCCGATGGTTGCGATCGATCCAAGACAAGATCTCGATCGGCGATGATCGATCCGACCATTGCGATCCATCCGATCGGCGATGAACCGATGGTTGCGATCATTCCAAGCCATGATCCCGATCGGCGATGATCGATCCGACGGTTGCGATTCATCCGATCGGCGAAGCTCCGACGGTTGCGATTGATCCAAGCTATGATCCTGATCGGCGATGATCGATGAAACTATTGCGATCAATCGAATCAGCGTCAATCCGACGGTTGCAATCGATCCAAGCCATGATCCCGATCGACGATGATCGATCGGACCATTGCGATCCATCTGATCGGCTATGATCCGGCGCTTGCGATCGATCCAAGCCATTATCTCGATCGGTAATGATCGATCGGATGGTTGCGATCCATCCGATCAGCGACGATCCGACGGTTGCGATCGATCCAAGCTAAGATCCCGATCGGCGATGATCGATCCGATGGTTGCGATCCATCCGATCGGCAAAGATCCAATTGTTGCGATCGATCCAAGCCATGATCCCGATTGGCGATGATCGATTGGACCGTTGCGATCAATTCGATCGGCGATGATTAGACGGTTGCAATCGATCCAAGCCATGAACCCGATCGGCGATGATCGATCCGACGGTTGCGATCCATCCGATCAGTGACTATCTGACGGTCGATCCAAGCCATGATCCCGATCGGCGATGATCTATCCGATGGTTGCAATCCATCCAAACGGCGACGATCCCACGGTTGTGATCGATCCAAGCCATGATCCCGATCGACGATGATCGATCCGACGGTTGCGATCCATTCGATCGGCGAAGATCCGATGGTTGCGATCGATCCAAGCAATGATCCCAATTGGCGATGATCGATCAGACCGTTGCGATCAATCCGATCGGCGATGATCCGACGGTTGCGATCGATCCAAGTCGTGATCCCGATCAGCGATGATCGATCCGACGGTTGCAATACATCCGATCGGTGACGATCCGATAGTTGCGATCGATCCAAGCCATGATTCCGATCATCGATGATCGATCCGACAGTTGCGATCCATCCGATCGGCGATGATCCAACGGTTGCGATCGATCCAAGCCATGATACCGATCGGCGATGATCGATCCAACGATCGCGATCCATCCGATTGGCGATGATCGATGGTTGCGATCGATCGAAGCCATGATCCTGATCGATCCGACGGTTGCGATCCATCCGATCGGCAATGATCCGACGGTTGCGATCCATCCGATCGGTGAAGATCCTATGGTTGCGATCGATCCAAGCCATGATCCTGATCAGCGATGATCGATGAAACTATTGCAATCAATCCTATCGCGTCGATGTGACAGTTGCAATCGATCCAAGCCATGATCTCGATCGGCGATGATCGATCCGACGGTTGCGATCCATCCGATCAGCGAAGATCCAATGGTTGCGATCGATCCAAGCAATGATCCCAATCAGCGATGATCGATCAGACCGTTGCAATCAATCCGATCGGCGATAATCCGATGGTTGCGATCGATCCAAGCCATGATCCCAATCAGCGATGATCAATCCGACGGTTGCGATCCATCCGATCCGCGACAATCCGATGGTTGCGATCGATCCAAGCCATAATCCCGATCGGCGATGATCGATCCGACGGTCGCGATCCATCCGATCCGCAACGATCAGACGGTTGTGATCGATCCAATCCATGATCCCGATCGGTGATGATTGATCCGATGGTTATGATCCAATTGATCGGCGATAATCCAATGGTTGCGATCGATCAAAGCCATGATCCCGATCGGCGATGATCGATCCGACGGTTGTGATCCATCCGACGGTTGCGATCGATCGAAGCCATGATCCCGATCGACGATGATCGATCGTATGGTTGCGATCCATCCGATCGGCGAGGATCCGACGGTTGCAATCATTCCAAGCCATGGTCCCGATCGGCGATGATCGACGAAACTATTACGATCAATCCGATCGGCGTTGATCCGACGGTTGCAATCGATCCAAGCCATGATCCCGATCGGCGATGATCGATCAGACCATTGCGATCCATCTGATCGGCTACGATTTGGCGGTTGCAATTGATCCAAGCCATGATCTCAATCGGCAATGATCGATCGGATGGTTGCGATCCATCCTATCGGCGATGATCCGATGGTTGCGATCGATCCAAGCTATGATCTCGATCGGCGATAATCGATCCGATGGTTGCGTTACTTCCGATCAGCGATGATCCGACGGTTATGATCGATCCAAGCCATGATCTCGATCGGCGATGATCGATCCGACGGTTGTGATCCATCCGATCGACGACGATCCAACGGTTGCGATCGATCAAAGTCATGATCCCGATCGGCGATGATCGATCGGACCGTTGCGATCCATCCGATCGGCGATGATCCAATGGTTGCGATCGATCCAAGACATGATCTCGATCTGCGATGATCGATCCAACTGTTGCAATCCATTCGTTCGGCGACGAATCGACGGTTGTGATCATTCCAAGCCATGGTCCCGATCGGCGATGATCGATCCGACGGTTGCAACCCATCCGATCGGCGATGATCCGACGGTTGTGATCGATCCAAGCCATGATCCCGATCGTTGATTATCGATCCGACTGTTGCGATCCATCCGAGCGGCGACGATCCGACGATTGCGATCAATCCAATCCATGATCCTGATCGGTGATGATCTATCCGACGGTTGCGATCAATCCGATCGGCGATGATCCGATGATTGCGATCGATCCAAGCCATGATCCCGATCGGTGATGATCGATCCGATGGTTGCGATCCATCCGATCGGTGAAGATCCAACGGTTGCAATCGATGCAAGCCATGATCTTGATCGGCGATGATCGATGAAACTATTGCGATCAATCCGATCGGCGTCGATCCGATGGTTGCAATCGATCCAAGCCTAGATCCCAATCGGCGATGATCGATCGGACCGTTGCGATCCATCCGATCGACGATGACCCGACGGTTGCGATCGATCCAAACCATGATCCTGATCAGCGATGATCTATAGGACCGTTGCGATCCATCCGATCGGCGATGATCCAATGGTTGCGATCGATCCATGCCATGATCTCGATCGGCGATGATCTATCCGACTATTACGATCCATCCGATCGGCTACGAATGGACGGTTGCGATCGATCCAAGCCATGATCCGAATCAGCGATGATCGATCCGACCATTGCGATCCATCCGATCGACGACGATCCGACGGTTGCAATCGATCCAAGCCATGATCCCGATCGGCAATGATCGATCGGATGATTGCGATCCATCCAATCGGTGATGATCCGATGGTTGCGATCGATCCAAGCCATGATCACGATCGGCGATCATCGATCCGACGGTGGCGATCCATCTGATCGGCGATGATCCGACGGTTGCGATCGATCCAAGCCATGATCCCGATTGGCAAGATCGATCCGACCGTTGCGATCCATCCGATCGGCGATGATCCGATGGCTGCGATCGATCCAAGCCATGATCCCAATCGGCAATGATCAATCCGATAGTTGTGATCCATCCGATTGGTGACGATCCAACGATTGTGATCGATCCAAGCCATGATCACGATTGATGATCATAGATCCAATAGTTGCGATCCATCTGATTGGCGACGATCCAACGGATGCGATCGATCGATGATCCCGATCGGCAAGATCGATCCGACGATTACGATCCATCCGATCGGCGACGATCCGATGGTTGCGATCGATCCAAGCCATGATCCCGATCCGATGATCCCAATAGATCCATCCGATCGATGATCCAATGATCGATCCGAGCCATGGATAGGCAATGATCGGTGATGATCCGATGATCCGATTGGTTGCGATCCAATCCAATGATCGATCCATGATCCATCCGATCGGCGACGATCCAACGATCGATCGATCCGATCGGTTGATCGATCCATCCCGATCCGATGGTTGCGATCGATCCATCCGACCGATTGCGATCGATCCGATCGATCCCGATCGGCGATGATCGATCCGACGGTTGCGATCCCATTCGATCGGCGATGAATCCGATCCGAATTGCGAATCGATCCAAGCCATGATCCCCGATCGATCGATGATCGATCCCATTGCGATCAATTTGATCGGCGACGATTTCGATGGATTGCGATCGATCCAAGCCATGAAATCCAATCGGCGATGATTGATCCGACGGTTGCGATCCATCCGATCGGCATCGACGATCCGATGGATTGCGATCGATCCAATCCATGATCCCGATCACGCAATGATCGATCCGACGGTTGCGATCCATCCGATCGGCGAAGATCCGACTGGTTGCGATCGATCCAAACCATGATCCCCGATCGGCGATGATCGATCCGGATCGATCGATCGATTCGACGGTCGATCGATCGAAGCCATGAACCCGATCGCGATGATCGATCCGATCGGTTGCGATCCATCCGATCAGCGATCCGATCCGATCGATTGCGATCGATCCAAGCTGATGATCTCGATCGGCGATGATCGATCCGATCGGTTGCGATCCATCCGATCAGGATGATCCGACGATTGCGATAGATCCAAGCCATGATCCCGATCGGCGATAATCGATCCGACGGTTGCGATCCATCCGATCGGCGACGATCCAATGATTGCGATCGATCCAAGCCATGATATCGATCGACGATGATCGATGACGATCGCGATCCATCGATATCGACGATCCGATGGTTGCGATCGATCGAAGCCATGATCCTGATCGATCCGACGATTGCGATCCATCCGATCGGCGATGATCCGATCGATCCGATCGGCGAAGATCCGACGGTTGCGATCGATCCAAGCCATGATCCCGATTGGCGATGATCGGTGATGTTGCGATCAATCCGATCGGTGTCGATCGATTGCGATCGATCCAAGCCATGATCCCGATCGGATGATTGATCCGAATGTTGCGATCCATTCGATCGACGACGATCCAACGGTTGCGATCGATCCAAGCCATGATCCCGATAGGCGATGATCTATCCGACGGTTGCGATCAATCCGATAGGCATGATCCGACGATTGCGATCGATCCAAGCCATGATCCCAATCAGCGATGATCAATCCGACGGTTGCGATCCATTCGATCGACGATGATCCAACGGTTGCGATTGATCCAAGCCATAATCTCGATCGGCAATGATCGATCCGACGGTTGCGATCCCTCCGATCGGCGACAATTCGACAGTTGTGATCGATCCAAGCCATGATCCCGATCGGTGATGATCGATCGGACTGTTGCGATCCATCCGATCGGCTACGATCCGGTGGTTGTGATCGATGCAAGCCATGATCTCGATCACCGATGATCGATCGGACAGTTGTGATCCATCCGATCGGCGACGATCCGACGGTTGCGATCGATCCAAGCCATGATCCTGATCGGCGATGATCAATCCGACGACTGCGATCCTTTCGATCCATGATGATCCGATGGTTGTGATCGATCCAAGCCATGATCTCGATCGACGATGATTGATCAGCCGGTCGCGATCCATCCGATCGGCGATGATCCAACAGTTCTGATCGATCCAAGCCATGATCTCGATCGGCGATGATCGATCCGACGGTTGCGATCCTTCCGATCAGCGATGATCCGATGGTTACGATCGATCCAAGCCATGATCTCGATCAGCGATGATCGATCCGACGGTTGCGATCCATCCGATCGATGACGATCCAACGGTTGCGATTGATCAAAATCATGATCCCAATCGGCGATGATCGATCGGACCGTTACGATCCATTTGATCGGCGATGATCCGATGGTTGCGATCGATCCAAGACATGATCTCGATCGGCGATGATCGATCCAACTATTGTGATCCATCCGATCGGCGATGAACCGACGGTTGCGATCATTCCAAGCCATGGTCCTGATCAGCGATGATTGATCCGACAGTTGCAACCCATCCGATCGGCAATGATCCGACGGTTGCGATTGATCCAATCCATGATCCCGATCATGGACGATCGATCCGACTATTGCAATCTATCCGATTGGTGATGATCCAACGGTTGTGATCGATCCAATTGCTATTAATCCGATCGGGGATGATCCGAAGATTGCGATCGATCCAAGCCATAATCCCGATCGGCAATGATCGATCCGACGGTTGCGATCCATCCGATCGGCGAAGATCCGATGGTTGCGATCGATCCAAGCCATGATCCTGATCGGCGATGATCGATGAAACTATTGCGATCCATCCGATCGGCAACGATCCAATGGTTGTGATCGATCAAAGCCATGATCCCAATCGGCGATGATCGATCCGATGGTTGCGATCCTTCCGATCGGCGACGACCCGACGATTGCGATAGATCCAAGCCATGATCCCAATCGGCAATGATCGATCCGATGGTTGCGATCCATCCGATCGACGATGATCCAATGGTTGCGATCGATCCAAGCCATGATCCTGATCGTGGAAGATCGATCGACTGTTGCGATCCATTCGATCGGCGACGATCCGACGGTTGCGATCGATCCAAGCCATGATCCCGATTGGCGATGATCTATCTGACGGTTGAGATCAATCCGATCGGCGATGATCCGACGATTGCGATCGATCCAAGCCATGATCCCGATCGGCGATGATCAATCCAACGGTTGCAATCGATCCAAGCTATGATCCTGATCGGCGATGATCGATGAAACTGTTGCAATCAATTCAATCGGCGTTGATCCGACGGTTGCAATCGATACAAGCCAAGATCCCAATCGGCGATGATCGATCGGACCGTTGCGATCCATCTGATAGGCTACGATCCGGCAGTTGCGATCGATCCAAGCCATGATCTTGATCGGCGATGATCGATCAAACGGTTGCGATCCATCCGATCGGCGACGATCCGATGGTTGTGATCAATCCAAGCCATGATCCCGATCGGCGATGATCGATCCGACGGATGTGATCCATCCGATCGATGATAATCCAATGGTTGCAATTGATCCAAGCCATGATTCCGATGGGCGATGATCGATCCAACGGTTACGATCCATCTGATCGGCGATGATCCGATGGTTGCGATCATTCCAAGCCATGATCTCGATCGGCGTGGATCGATCGGCCGGTCACGATCCATCCGATCAGCGATGATCCGACGGTTGTGATCGATCCAAGCCATGATCCCGATCGGCGATGATCGATCCGACGGTTGTGATCCTTCTGATCAGCGATGATCCGATGGTTACGATCGATCCAAGCCATGATCTCGATCGGCGATGATCGATCCGATGGTTGCGATCCATCCGATCGGCGATGAACAGACGGTTGCAATCATTCCAAGCCATGGTCCCGATCGGCGATGATCGATCCGATGGTTGCAATCCATCCGATTGGCGACGATCCAACGGTTGCGATCGATCCAAGCCATGATCCCGATCATGGATGATCGATCCAACTGTTGTGATCCATTCGATCAGCGACGATCCGATGGTTGCGATCGATCCAAGCCATGATCCCGATCGACGATGATGTATCCGACGGTTGCGATCAATCCGATCGGCGATGATCCGACGATTGCGATCGATCCAAGCCATGATCTCGATCGGCGATGATCGATCCGACGGTTGCGATCCATCCGATCGGCAAAGATCGACGGTTGCGATCAATCCAAGCCGTGATCCTGATCGGCGATAATTGATGAAAACTATTGCGATCAATCCGATCGGCGTCGATCCGAAGGTTGCAATCGATACAAGCCAAGATCCCAATCGGCGATGATCGATCGGACCATTGCGATCCATCCGATCAGCTACGATCCGGCGGTTGCGATCGATCCAGGCCATGATCTCGATCGGCGATGATCGATCGAACGGTTGCGATCCATCCGATGGGCAACGATCCGACGGTTGTGATCGATCCAAGCCATGATCCCGATCGGCGATGATCGATCCGATGGTTGCGATCCTTCCGATTAGCGACGATCCGATGGTTACGATCGATCCAAGACATGATCTCGATCGGCGATGATCGATCGAACGGTTGCGATCCATCCGATGGGCGACGATCCGACGATTGTGATCGATCCAAGCCATGATCCCGATCGGCGATGATCGATCCGATGGTTGCGATCCTTCCGATTAGCGACGATCTGATGGTTACGATCGATCCAAGACATGATCTCGATCGGCGATGATCGATCCGATTGCTGCGACCATCCGATTAGCGATGAACAGACGGTTGCGATCATTCCAAGCTATGGTCCCGATCGGCGATGATCGATCCGACGGTTGCGATCCATCCGATCGGCGATGATCCGACAGTTGTGATCGATCCAAGCCATGATCTCGATCGGCAATGATCGATCCGATGGTTGTGATCAATCAGATCGACGACGATCCAATGGTTGCGATCGATCCAAGCCATGATCCTGATGGGCGATGATCGATCGGGCCGTTGCGATCCATCCGATCGGCGACGATCCGATAGTTGCGATCGTTGCAAGCCTTGATCTCGATCGGCGATGATCGATCGGCCGGTCGCGATCCATCCGATCGGCGACGATCCGACGATTGTGATCGATCAAAGCCATGATTCCAATCAGCGATGATCGATCTGACGGTTGTGATCCTTCCGATCAGCGACGATCCTATGGTTACGATCAATCTAAGCCATGATCTCGATCGGCGATGATCGATCTAACGGTTGCAATCCATCCGATCAACGACGGTCCAACGGTTGCAATCGATCAAAGTCATGATCCCGATCGGCGATGATCGATCAGACTGCTACGATCCATCCGATCGGCGACGAACCAACGGTTGCGATCATTCCAAGCCATGGCCCTGATCAGCGATGATCGATCCAACGGTTGCAACCCATCCGATCGGCGATGATCTGACGGTTGCGATCGATCCAAGCCATGATCCCGATCGTGGATGATCGATCCGACTGTTGCGATCCATCGGCGATGATCCGACGATTGCGATCGATCTAAGCCATGATCCCTATCGGTGATGATCTATCTAACGATTGCGATCAATCCAATCGGGGATGATCCGATGATTGCGATTGATCCAAGCCATGATCTTGATCGGTAATGATCGATCCGACAGTTGCGATCCATCCGATCGGCGAAGATCCGATGGTTGCGATCGATCCAAGCCATGATCCTGATCAGCGATGATCGATGAAACTGTTGCGATCCATCCGATCGGCAACGATCTGATGGTTGTGATCGATCAAAGCCATGATCCCAATCGGTGATGATCGATCCGACGGTTGCGATCCTTTCGATCGGTGACGACCCGACGATTGTGATCCATCCGATCGGCGATGATCTATTCGACGATTGCGATCCATCCGATCGGTGACGATCCAACGATTGCGATCGATCCAAGCCATAATCCCGATCGGCGATGATCGATCCAAGCCATGATCCCGATCTGCGATGATCGATCCGATGGTTGCTATCCATCCGATCGACGACGATCCAATGGTTGCGATCGATCAAAGTCATGATCCCGATCAGCGATGATCGATCGAACCGTTGCGATCCATCTGATCGACGACGATCCGATGGTTGCGATCGATCCAAGATATGATCTTGATTGGCGATGATCGATCCAACTGTTGCGATCCATCCGATCGGCGATGAACCGATGGTTGCGATCATTCCAAGCCATTGTCTCGATAGGCAATGATCGATTCGACGGTTGTGATCCATCCGATCGGTGACGATCCAATGGTTGCGATCGATCCAAGCCATGATCCCGATCGTGGATGATCGATCCGACTGTTGCGATCCATTCGATCGGCGACGATCCGACGGTTGCGATCGATCCAAGCCATGATTTCGATCGGCGATGATCTATCCGACGGTTGTGATCAATCCGATCAGCGATGATCCGATGATTGCGATCGATCCAAGCCATGATCCCGATCAGCGATGATCGATCCAACGGTTGCGATCCATCCAATCGGTGAAGATCCGACGGTTGCGATCGATCCAAGCCATGATCCTAATCGGCGATGATCGATGAAACTATTGCGATCAATCCGATCGGCGTCGATCCGACGATTGCAATTGATACAAGCCAAGATCCCAATCGGCGATGATCGATCGGACCGTTGCGATCCATCCGATCGGCTATGATCCGGTGGTTGCGATCGATCCAAGCCATGATCTCGATCAGCGATGATCGATCGAATGGTTGTGATCCATCCGATCGGCGATGATACGACGGTTGCGATCATTCCAAGCCATGGTCCCGATCGGCGATGATCGATCCGACGGTTGTGATCCATCCGATCGGTGAAGATCCGACGGTTACGATCGATCCAAGCTATGATCCTGATCGGCGATGATCGATGAAACTATTGTGATCAATCCGATCGGCATTGATCCGACGGTTACAATCGATCCAAGCCATGATCCCCGATCGGCGATGATCGATCGGCCGGTCGCAATCCATCCGATTGACGACGATCCGACGGTTGTGATCGATCCAAGCCATGATCCCGATCGGCGATGATCGATCCGACGGTTGCGATCCTTTCGTTCAGCGACGATCCGATGGTTACGATCGATCTAAGCCATGATCTCGATCGGCAATGATCGATCCGATGGTTGCGATCCATCCGATCGACGACGATCCAATGGTTGCGAACGATCAAAGTCATGATCCCGATCGGCGATGATCGATCGGACCGCTGCGATCCATTCGATCGGTGACGATCCGATGGTTGCGATCGATCCAAGACATGATCTCGATCGGCGATGATCGATCCGACTGTTGTGACCAATCCGATCGGCGATGAACCGACGGTTGCGATCATTCTAAGCTATGGTCCCGATCAGCGATGATTGATCCGACGGTTGCGATCCATCCAATCGGCGATGATCCAATGGTTGCAATCGATCTAAGCCATGATCCTGATCGTGGATGATCGATCCAACTGTTGCGATCCATTCGATCGGCGACAATCCGACGGTTGCGATCGATCCAAGCCATGATTCTGATCGGTGATGATCGATTCGACGGTTGCAATCCATCCAATCGGTGACGATCCGATGGTTGCGATCGATCCAAGCCATTGTCCTGATCGGAGATGATCGATCGGACCATTGCGATCCATTCGATCGGCGACGATCCAACGGTTGCGATCGATCCAATCCATGATCCCGATTGACGATGATCGATCCGATGGTTGCGATCCATCCGATCAGCGATGATATCCGATGGTTGCGATCGATCGAAGCAATGATTCCGATCGGCGATGATCAATCCGACGGTTGCGATCCATCCGATCGGCGATGATATCCGATGGTTTCGATTGATCCAAGCCATGATCCCAATCGCCGATGATCGATCCGACGGTTGCAATCCATCCGATCGGCGATGATATCCGATGGTTAATATCGATCCAAGCCATGATCCCGATCGGTGATAATCATTTCGACGATTGCGATCCATCCGATCAGCAACGATCCGATGGTTGCGATCGATCCAAGGCATATTCCGATCGGAGATGATTGATCGGACCGTTGTGATCCATTCGATTGGTGACGATCCAACGGTTGCGATCGATTCAATCCATGATCCCGATCGGCGATGATCGATCCGATGGTTGCGATCCATCCGATCGGCGATGATATCTGGAGGTTGTGATCGATCCAAGTCATGATCCCGATCGGCGATGATCAATCAGACCATTGCAATCCATCCTATCATCATGATCCGACGATTGCGATCGATCCAAGCCATGATCTTGATCGGCGATGATCCATCCGACAGTTGCGATCCATCCAATCGGCAATGATATCCGATGGTTGCGAGCGATCCAAGCCATGATCTCGATCAGCAATGATTGATCGGACCGTTGCGATCCATTCGATCAGCGATGCTCCGACGGTTGCGATCGATCCAAGCCATAATCCCGATCGGTGATGATCGATCCAACAATTGCGATCCATCCAATCGGCGATGATATCTGACGGTTGCGATCGATCCAAGCCATGATCCCGATCGGTGATGATCGATCCAACAGTTGCGATCCTTTCCGATCGGCGATGATATGACGGTTGCGATCGAACCAAGCCATGATCCCGATCGACAATGATCGATCGGACCATTGCGATCCAACCGATTGGCGACAATCCAACGGTTGCGATCGATCCAAGCCTCTTGATCGGCGATGATCGATCCGACGGTGGCGATCCATCCGATCGATGACGATATCTAACCGGTTGCGATCGATCCAAGCAATGATCCCGATCGGCGATGATCGATCGAACCGTTGCAATTCATCCGATCGGCGATGATTCGACGGTTGCGAACGATGCAAGCCATGATCCCGATCGGTGATGATCGATCCGACGGTTGCGATCCATCCGATCGGCGATGATATCCGATGGTTGCGATTGATCCAAGCCATGATCCCGATCGGCGATGATCGTTCCGATGGTTGCGATCCATCAGATCGGCGAATGATGCGACGGTTGTGATCGATCCAAGTCATGATCCCGATCGGTGATGATCGATCGGACCGTGCGATCCATCCAATCGGCGACGATTCGACTGGTTGCGATCGATCCAAGCCATGATCCCGATCATCGATGATCGATCCGACGGTCGCGATCCATCCGATCGACGACGATCCGACGGTTGCGATCGATCCAAGCCATGATCCCGATCGGCGATGATCGATCCGATGGTTGCGATCCATCCGATCGGCGATGATCCAACGGTTGCGATCGATCCAAGCCATGATCCCGATCGGCGATGATCGATCGGACTGTTGCGATCCATCCGATCGGCAATGGTATGATGACTGCGATCGATCCAAGCCATGATCTCGATCGGCGATGATCGACGATCGATGATCGATTGCGATCCATCCGATCGACGATGCCGATTCGATCGATCCAAGTCATAATCCCGATCGGCGATGAACGATCGAACCGATTGCGATCCATCCGATCATTGATGATCCGATGGTTGCGATCGATCCAAGCCATGATCCTTATCGGCGATGATCGATCCGATGGTTGCGATCCATTCTATTGGCGATGATATCCGAGGGTTGCGAGCGATCCAAGCCATGATCCCGATCGGCGATGATTGATCGGACCGTTGCGATCCACCCGATCGGCGATGATCCGACGGTTGCGATCGATCCAAGTAATAATCCTCCTGATCGGCGATGATCGATCGAACTATTGCGATCCATCCGATCGGCGACGATACGACGACTGCGATCGATCCAAGCCATGATCTCGATTGGCAATGTGATCGATCAGACGGTTACGATCCATCCGATCGGCGATGATATCCGACGGTTGCGATCGATCCAAGCCATAAACACGATCTGCGATGATCGATCGGACCGTTACGATCCATCCGATCGGCGATGATCCGATGGTTGCGATCGATACATGCCATGATCCCAATCGGTGATAATCGATCCAAACGTTGCAATCCATCCAATCGGCGACGATAACCGACGGTTGCGATCGATCCAAGCCATGATCCCAATCGACGATGATCGATCTGAAGGTTGCGATCCATCTGATCGGCGATGATACGATGGTTGCGATCGATCAAGCCATGATTCTGATCGCGATGATCGATCCGATGGTTGCGATCCATTCGATCGGCGATGATCCCGATCGGTGATGATCGATCCAAGCCATGATCCCGATCGGTGATGATCGATCGAACGGTTGCGATCCATCCGATCGGTGATGATCCAACGGTTGCGATCGATCCAAGCCATGATCCCGATCGGTGATGATCGATCCGATGGTAGCGAACCATCTGATCGGCGAAGATATCCGATGGTAGCGATCGATCCATGCCAGGATCCCGATCGGCGATAATCGATCGGACCGTTGTGATCCATCCAATCGTCGATGATCCGATGATTGCGATCAATCCAAGCCATGATCCCGATCGGCGATGATCGATCCGATGGTTGCGATCCATCCGATCGGCGATGATATCCGACGTTGCGATCGATCCAAGCCATGATCCCGATCGGGGATGATCGATCGGACCGTTATGATCCATCCGATCATCAATGATCTGATGATTGTGATCGATCCAAGCCATGATCTCGATCGGCGATGATCGAACCGACGGATGCGATCCATCCGATCGGCGACGATATCCGATGGTTGCGATCGATCCAAGCCCTGATCCTGATCGGCGATGATCGATACGACAGTTGTGATCCATCCAATCGGCGATGATATCCGACTGTTGCGAGCGATCCAAGCCATGATTCCGATCTGCGATGATCGATCTAACGGTTGCGATCCATCCGATCGAGGACGATATCCGATGGTTGCGATCGATTCAAGCCATGATCCCGATCGGTGATGATCGATCCGACGGTTGCGATCCATCCGATTGGCGACAATTTCCAACTGTTGCGATCGATTCAAGCCATGATCTCGATCGGCGAAGATCGATTGGATCGTTGCGATCCATCCGATCGTCGATGATCCAACGATTGCAATCGATCCAAGCCATGATTTCAATCGGCGATGATCGATCCGATGGTTGCGATTGATTCAATTGGCGATGATATCTGACGGTTGCAAGTGATCCAAGCCATGATCCCGATCAGTGATGATATCGATCGGATCGTTGCAATCCATTCGATCGGCGACGATCCGACGGTTGCGATCGGTCCAAGCCATGATCCCGATCGACGATGATCAATCCCATGGTTGCGATCCATCCGATCGACGATGATATCCGATAGTTTCGATCGATCCAAGCCATGATCTCGATCGGCGATGATCGATCCGACGGTTGTGATCCATCCAATCGGCGACGATATCCAATGTTTGAGATCGATCCAAGCCATGATTCCGATCAGCGATGTCGATCCGACAGCTACGATCCATCCGATCGATGATGATACGACGATTACGATCGATCCAAGCCATGATCCCGATCGGCGATGATCGATCTAACCATTGCGATCCATCCGATCGTCGATGATCCGACGATTATGATCATACAAGCCATGATTCCGATCAGTGATGATCGATCCGACTATTGCGATCCATCCGATTGGTGATGATATTCGACGGTTGCAATCGATCCACGTCATGATCATGATCGGCGATGATCGGTCCGACGGTTGCGATCCATCTGATCGACGATGATATCAACGGTTGCGATCGATCCAAGCCATGATCCTGATCGGCGATGATCAATCCGATGGTTGCGATCCATCTGATCGGCGACGATACGATGGTTGCGATCGATCCAAGCCATGATCCCGATCGGTGATGATCGATCGGACCGTTAAGATCCAAACGATCGGCGATGATCCGATGGTTGCGATCGATCCAAGCCATGATTCTAATTGGCGATGATCGATCCGACGGTTGCGATCAATCCGATCGGCGATGATATCCGACGGTTGCGATAGATCCAAGCCATGATCCCGATCGGCGATGATCGATCGGATCGTTGCGATACATCCGATCATCGATGATCCGACTATTGCGATCGATCCAAGCCATGATCCCGATCAGCGATGATCGATCCGACGGTTGCGATCCATCCGATCGGTGATGATATCCGAGAATGTTTAAGACTATGTATTGAATGTTTTGTAATATTTGACATGACTATGTTTTCTATTTGAGCTTGAGACCTAAATATTTTGTATGAATGATATTAGTATGGATGAAGTACTCACCTTATCTTAATGAATTATGCTTTGAATTCTTTTACATTTCTTCAATCATCTTTTTGATCAATGACAAAAAGAGGAAGAAGAATAATGCATAAATTGAGAAAATGGAGAAAATAATACACTCCATATATTCAGGGGGAGATTAATTATTAATTGTTGATAGGGGGAGAAAATATTTATTGCAATGAATTAGAGAAAAGAATTCCCTAATACATTCTATGCATTCTACATTCATGTTTATTTAAATATTTCCTATAGTTTTCTACATACTTAAGGGTTTTGTCATCATCAAAAAGGGGATGATTGTTAGCCCTAAATTGATTTTTCTGATTACAAAACAATTAAGTAAAGACTAATTTTATTTATTATGAAAACTAAGATTAATGCAGGGAAGTACAGGTGCCTTACAAATGAGCCTTATCAAGCAAACATTTCATGGAAGAATACCCCAGCCGTTTTCCCTCTTATAAACTACCTGGATAATTAACTTATTGTGCCTTGGAGCTAGCTATGTTGCTTTACTAGTTAGCTATTTTGGCTTGGTGCTGTGCCTAGCCGAATTCATAGTGAATATAGTTAGCTTGGGAGCTAGCTTATCTTCTCTCTTAGCTAGCTTGTCTCCCTTGCTAGCTAGCTATTTTCCATGCCATAAGCCTAGCAGAACCATGCTTTCTCTTAGCTAACTGGGGAGCTAGCTTGTCTTCCTTCTTAGCTAGCTGAGTTCCCTCTTTAGTTAGCTATTTTTTCTTCTGCTACAGTGCTGGCCGAATGCATGTTAAATCGAGTTAGCTAGTTAGTTAACTTATCTCCTCTCCTAGCTAGCTGAATGCATTTGTTAGCTAACACTACTTTTCTCTTGCCTTTAGCCTAGCCGAATGCATAGTAAATTTAGTTAACTGGTTAGCTAACTTTCCTCCTCTCTTAGCTAGCTGGATGTATACTTTAGTTTACTACTTTTTCTCTATTGTAGTGTTGGCCGAACCATGTTTGGATTTAGTTAACTAGAGAGCTAGCTGGGTGTCTTTCTAGTTAGCTAGAATATCTTGTTAGCTAACTATTTTTTTCTTGGTGTAGGTATGGCCAAACCATGGTTGAAGCTAGTCAACTGGAGAGCTAACTACTTTCTTTGCTTTATGAGCTAACTATTTTCCTTGGGAGCTAACTACTTTTTTGCAGATACTTTTCCTGGCCGTATGGATCTATGAAAGAGCTAGCTACTCTTGGGCGTTCTCTTCCTCATGCCATGAAAATTCAAATTGAGTTAGCTAAAGAGCTAACTACTTTTTTCTTTATGGCTCTTCTCTTCCTCAAGCCATATGGATTCAATATTTAGTTAGCTAAGGAGCTAACTACTTTAATGGAAGACCTCTCCTCAAGCCGTTTGCCTTTGGTTTTAGCTAACTAAAACTTTCCTTTAGCTAGCTTATGAACCAAGCCTTTTTTTTTTTTTTTGAAAGTTAAAGGTGATTTGTATTAAAAAAGTAATTATAAGTACAAAAGAGCGGGAAAGAGCCCGCAAGCATACAAGCAAGGGAAAACATCCACCAAAAGGCTGAAATAACCTAAGACCAAATAAAGCAGACCAACCCAGTCAAACAATAAGGTTACATCAGACCGGACTGGATTAACTCAAAAGAGAGGAGGGTAGTTGCCATCTAGCAATCAACTGGAGATTTGCCGCAGTTCTGGGAAAAGTAGCACCCTCCAACTTCAGCCTGATTGAGTCCATAATCTTAGAGACAATACTTTGTTCCTTTAGAAGCAAACGCCCATGCTTGCGGGAGTTTCTTTCTAACCATATGAAGTACAAAGTAGCACCCAAGGCAAGTGATGAAGGAGCTCCATCATTAAGCTATCAAGGTCCCATAACTAGAGCCAAAGCTAAGGAACTCCAAAGCTTGATCATGGAAGCAATTGGCCCAGGAGTAATCAGCCATGGAGAAGCAAACGGCCAAGTGGAAGAATTCAAGTGTTTGACCCTTTGCCAGGTGGACCAAAGGAATGCAGCCTAATTAATGAGCTTTGAGACTATGCATTGCAGCCTAATTAATGAGCTTTGAGACTATGCATTGCAGCCTAATTAATGAGCTTTGAGACTATGCATTGCAGCCTAATTAATGAGCTTTGGAACATGCAGAACTTATGAGGGTGTGTAGTATTTATTGCTATATTTGGCTTTTCCTATTCTTGAAGATCTATATATTGTATGCTGAACTTCAGATTGAAGGTAAATGAACAATTCCGAATTTTCTTTTGGTTATAATCCAATTGAGAGCATTATTTCTTCCTTGCTTCTTGAAAGAACTAGGACTTAGTCATTTTAGCCAATTGACTATTTTATCTTTGATAATCAAGTTACCTTAGAACCTGTTTCTATTGTGATTTGGTTCCTTGGCCTTCCTTCTTCTGATTCGGTTAGTGCCTCTTCACGGGTTGGGGTTGTGTTAATCAACTGAAGAAGATATCCTTGTTGAGGTGATTCTAAAGATCCGTTCATCATTTGGTATCAGAGCTCAAATCATCCTAACAAGGTAGTGTTTTTCCAGACTAACTCTTCATCTTCCAATTTTCTGCTTTCTTTTCAAGGCCCTAGATCAAAGGGAGATTTCTTCATTTCTTCTTTGAGCTTGCTGTGCAAACGGTCAAGTAATCTTGTGGGGGTATTGAACTTCAAAAAAAAAAAAAAAAAAAAAGAAACCAGAAATCCTCAAAAAAAAAAAAAAAAAAAAATTCTGAGGAAAAAGAAAGACCAATCTGTTCATCCACCAAAACAACCCAGAAAATCCTCAAAATTTACCCACGTGTTCTCCATACTACAAAGCAATAAACCACCAATTTTCAGCTTGAAATTCGTTGGTTTGATTGGAGACATTGAGCAAGGTGAGTTGGGCTCCGAATTTGAAGTTTGTGCAAAACAGTGAGCAATCTGCCCTTTGAAGTCTCTTGGGTTTATTAGCATCATATTTGGGGATTCCAATCAGTATTCCAGGGGTTTAATCTCTTTATTTTAAAACTCTGAAATCTTCTTCTTCTTCTTCTTTCTTCCAAATCTGAACACTATTGTTGGTGGATACCAGACACGTGCCATCTTATGGTCTGTTTGGTTTAACGAAGCCATCACTAGGCAACTAGTTGTGTTAAATTGCAAATCTTTTCTTTATCTATTTCCCTTGATTTTCATTGATATATTTTCAATTGGTTTGAAAGACACTCTGCCCTAGTTCTTAAAATTAGCAAGGAAGAAGATTGAGTGGTAAAAGGCAAGAGAGTGAGATCATTTGAGAGAAAAGCCAATACTTGAGTGAAACACTTGAGAGGGTGAGCCATTTTCTACTAACATCTTCTTTCTTGCAGCTCTGAACATGTCAAAAAAACAAGAAACCAGTGGTAGTGGTGGTGAGGAATCAAATAGGGATGACCGTTTGTTGTTACAAGCTTTAAGACAACAAATGGAGAGAAATAATTTTGTGATGACCACCTTGGTAGATAGAATTGAAAGGTTGGAAGTAAAGGGTAGAGAGGAAGTTAGGGATAATGAGAATGATTGGGGACATGAGTATGATGAAGAAGGGAATGAATTCAACCTCCACAGTCCGAGAGGTAGGGGGTTTCGGCCACCTAGGGGCAGAGGATTTGGTGGAAGAAGGGGAGGTAGAAATTATAGGAATTGGGACTATGGAATTGGGGAAGGAGCTGAAGAGAGAGTTGATTCAAATGTGGGTAGCATTAAGATGAAGATACCCTCTTTTCATGGAAAGGAAAATCCAGATTTGTACTTGGAATGGGAAAGGCAAGTGGAGCTCATTTTTGAATGCCACAATTACTCGGAAGAAAAGAAAGTAAAGCTCGCAGCTGTGGAGTTCAAGGATTATGCAATCATATGGTGGGATCAAATGTTGATTAAAAGGAGAAATCTTGGCCTTAGAACCATTACCACTTGGGAAGCCATGAAAGAAGTCATGAGGGAAAGATTTGTTCCCCAACACTATTTCAAGGAGCTTCATCAAAGGTTGCAAAGGATGTCACAAGGAGGCAGAAGTGTAGAAGAATTTTCAAGGCCATGGAGATGGCATTGGCAAGAACTCAATTGGAGGAACCTATGGAAGCCACCATGGCAAGGTTCTTGGCTGGTTTGAACATGGAGATAGCTCATGTGGTGGAATTACATTCCTACCATACCTTAACCGAAATGATGCACATTGCCATTAAGGTTGAAAGACAATTGAAAATGAAAAGAACCATGAAGAATGGAGGTGGGCTGAATTTCTCAAAAAGTCCATGGAAGCCGAGCTTTGGTAGGAGTGAGAAGGAGTTGCCGAAACAGAAAAAGGAGGAATGGAAGGGAAAAGAAGAGTGGAAAGGGAAAGGAAAAATAAAAGAGGAAGACATAAAAAAAAAAGAAGGTCCTACTAGAGCTAGAGAAGTGAAATGCTTCAAGTGTTTGGGGCATGGACATTATGCCAATCAATGTCCGAACCAAAGAGTGATGTTTATAAAGAGAGATGGAGGTCTAGAGAGTGAAGATGAGGATGAAGAAGAGGACACACCAAATCTGGCCGAAAATGGTGAAGAAGAGGAGTTGGAGATGGGAGAGCAAGACCCTATGGTTGGGTTGACATATGCTATGGTAACCATGAGAGCTTTAAGTGCACAAGTAAGTTTGGAAGATGGTGATGCAATACAAAGGGAAAACATTTTCCATACAAGATGTGCCGTGAGCAATAAACTATGTAGCATGATCATTGACAGTGGAAGTTGTTGCAATGTGGTGAGCTCTCATCTTGTAAAAAAATTGGGGTTGGTGTGTAAGAAGCATCCAAAGCCGTATGGACTTCAATGGTTGAATGAATGCAATAAATTGAAAGTAACCAAACAAGCTGTAGTTCCATTCACCATAGGGCAGTATGAGGATGAGGTTTTGTGTGATGTTGTGCCTATGGTAGCTACTCACATATTGTTGGGGCGTCCTTGGCAATATGATAGGAGTGTAACTCATGATGGAAAGAAGAATAAGTATACCTTGGTAAAGAATGGCCGAACATACACTCTAAATCCTTTGAGTCCTATTCAAGCACATGAAGATCAAGTGAGGATAATGAGAGCATTAGAGGGAAAATCAGTTGAGGAAAAGAGTGATTTAAAAAAAGATGAGGGAAAGGAGAAGAAAGAAAATAGTGGAGAAAAAAAAAGAGAGACAAAAGAGAAAAATAAGAGGGCAAAAGAAAAAGGAGAGCAATCTGGTTCTAAAGAAAAAGAAGAGGGAAAAACGTCATTGTTTGTAAAAAAAAAAAAGAAATGAGAGAAGCTTTGCTTGACATGAGGCCCTTATACCTTCTTATGTATAAGGAAACCTTATTTTCTAACTCTAACATTGAGTTTTCTATCCCGAGTGTTGCTTCTTCTCTTTTGCAGGAATATGAGGATATCTTTCCCGAGGAGGTGCCATCCGGTTTGCCACCCTTGAGGGGAATTGAACATCAAATTGATTTTGTGCCTGGAGCTCAAATTCCAAACCGCCCGGCTTATAGGAGCAATCCCGAGGAGACCAAGGAACTTCAAAGGCAAGTGGAAGACTTGCTAGCAAAAGGGTATGTGAAGGAGAGTATGAGCCCATGTGCTGTTCCGGTGCTCTTGGTGCCAAAGAAAGATGGAACTTTCAGAATGTGTGTTGATTGTCGTGCTATCAACAAGATCATCGTGAAATACAGGTATCCTATTCCTAGACTTGATGATATGCTTGATGAACTTCATGGTGCTAGCATATTCTCTAAAATTGATCTTAAGAGTGGATATCACCAAATTAGGATGAAAGAAGGTGATGAATGGAAAACAGCATTTAAGACTAAATATGGTTTGTATGAATGGCTTGTGATGCCTTTTGGGCTCACAAATGCACCTAGTACTTTCATGAGATTGATGAACCATGTGTTGAGAACTTTTATTGGAAAGTTTGTTGTTGTTTACTTTGATGACATTCTGATTTACAGCAAAAGCATGCATGAACATTTGCAACATTTGAGGAGTGTTTTTAATGTTTTAAGAAAGGAGAAGTTGTATGCTAATTTCAAGAAGTGTTCTTTTTGCATGGAAAGACTTGTTTTCCTAGGATTTGTTGTTAGCAGTAAAGGAATTGAAGTGGACAAAGAGAAGGTGAAAGCCATTAGAGAATGGCCGAGACCTTCCAATGTGAGCGAGGTCCGGAGTTTTCATGGGCTAGCTAGTTTCTATCGTAGGTTTGTACCTAACTTTAGTAGCTTAGCCGCCCCTTTGAATGAATTGGTAAAAAAGAATGTTCCATTTGTATGGAGTGATGAACATGAGAATGCATTTAACATGTTAAAAATAAAGTTGTGTTCAGCACCCTTACTTATATTGCCCGATTTTTCCAAAGCTTTTGAAATTGAATGTGATGCCTCCGGGAAAGGGATTGGCGCTGTTTTGTTGCAGGAGAGGAAGCCCATTGCATATTTCAGTGAGAAACTAAACGGGGCAGCGTTGAACTACTCAACATATGACAAGGAACTATATGCATTGGTAAGGGCTTTGGAGACATGGCAGCACTACTTGTGGCCAAGGGAGTTCATCATTCACACCGATCATCAGTCTTTGCGACATCTTAAGGGCCAAGGGAAACTAAACAAGAGGCATGCTAGATGGATCGAGTTCATTGAGACATTCCCATATGTGGTGCAATACAAACAAGGTAAAGAGAACATTGTGGCCGATGCACTCTCAAGAAGGTATAATCTCCTTAACACACTTGACTCTAAATTGCTTGGCTTTGAATTTGTTAAGGGATTATATGAGCAAGATTCTGATTTTTCACAAGTGTATGTGGCATGTGAGAACATTGCATTTCAAAAGTACTTTAGGCATGATGGATATTTGTTTAGGGAAAACAGATTGTGCGTACCCAAAAGCTCTTTGAGGGATTTGCTTGTGCATGAAAGTCATTGTGGTGGTCTTATGGGGCATTTTGGGGTTGCTAAAACTCTTGATGTACTTAAGGAACATTTCTTTTGGCCTCATATGAAAAGGGATGTTGAGAAATTTTGTGCCAAATGTGAAACTTGCAAAAGAGCCAAGTCTAAGGTGAAGCCTCATGGGCTATATACACCATTGCCTGTACCTAAGCATCCTTGGGTTGACTTGTCTATGGACTTTGTTTTAGGGTTGCCTAGATCACAAAGGAGTCATGATTCCATATTTGTTGTGGTTGATAGGTTTTCAAAGATGGCTCATTTTATTCCTTGTAAGAAAACTGCTGATGCTACTTATGTGGCTAATTTGTTCTTTAGGGAAGTTGTTAGATTGCATGGCATTCCTAAAACTATTGTTAGTGATAGGGATGTAAAATTTTTGAGTCATTTTTGGAGAGTACTTTGGGGAAAATTGGGAACAAAGTTGTTATTCTCTACTACCTGTCATCCTCAAACAGATGGGCAAACAGAAGTAGTAAATAGAACTTTGTCCACACTTTTGAGAGCATTTGTGAAGAAGAATTTAAAATCTTGGGAGGAATGCATACCATATATAGAATTTGCATATAATAGGGTTGTACATTCATCTAGTGGGTATTCACCTTTTGAGCTTGTATATGGATTTAACCCACTTACTCCCTTAGATTTATCTCCATTGCCTGTTAATCATATTGCATCTCTTGATGGTAAGAGTAAGGCAGAATTTGTGAAGAAAATGCATGAACAAGCTAAGTTACATATTGAAAAGAAAAATGAGTCATATGCAAAATATGCTAACAAAGGCCGAAAGGCAATTGTGTTTGAACCAGGTGACTTAGTTTGGATACACTTAAGGAAAGAAAGGTTTCCTACGCAAAGGAAATCAAAGTTGCAACCAAGAGGAGATGGGCCTTTTAAAGTCTTGGAACGCATTAATCCTAATGCCTACAAGATTGACTTGCCAAGTGAGTATGAAGTAAGTAATACTTTTAATGTTACTGATCTTTCTCCCTATTTTGGTATAGGACCAAATTCGGGGACGAATTTTTCTCAAGAGGGAGGGGATGATGAAGGAGCTCCATCATTAAGCTATCAAGGTCCCATAACTAGAGCCAAAGCTAAGGAACTCCAAAGCTTGATCATGGAAGCAATTGGCCCAGGAGTAATCAGCCATGGAGAAGCAAACGGCCAAGTGGAAGAATTCAAGTGTTTGACCCTTTGCCAGGTGGACCAAAGGAAATGCAGCCTAATTAATGAGCTTTGAGACTATGCATTGCAGCCTAATTAATGAGCTTTGAGACTATGCATTGCAGCCTAATTAATGAGCTTTGAGACTATGCATTGCAGCCTAATTAATGAGCTTTGGAACATGCAGAACTTATGAGGGTGTGTAGTATTTATTGCTATATTTGGCTTTTCCTATTCTTGAAGATCTATATATTGTATGCTGAACTTCAGATTGAAGGTAAATGAACAATTCCGAATTTTCTTTTGGTTATAATCCAATTGAGAGCATTATTTCTTCCTTGCTTCTTGAAAGAACTAGGACTTAGTCATTTTAGCCAATTGACTATTTTATCTTTGATAATCAAGTTATCTTAGAACCTGTTTCTATTGTGATTTGGTTCCTTGGCCTTCCTTCTTCTGATTCGGTTAGTGCCTCTTCACGGGTTGGGGTTGTGTTAATCAACTGAAGAAGATATCCTTGTTGAGGTGATTCTAAAGATCCGTTCATCAGCAAGCCTACTAACAATAGAATAAAAAGAGGCGCCTTTGATATTTCTGGAAAGCCACGGCCTCAGACTCGCCCAAGAAGATGGGAAGTGCGGTAAGCCACATTTCCTAGCAATGGTAGACCAAACCCGTGAAGAGAAAGGACAGCTGAAAAACAGATGATCATGATCCTCCAATCCGTGTCGACATAAATAGCAAGCTGTCTGACACTGCAAACCATAAGAGATAAGACGATCCTGGGTAGAAAGTCTACCTCTAATGGCAAGCCATAAAATGAAAGAATGCCTTGGAACATGATGCTTAAACCAGACTAAATGAGCCCAATCAACACGTTGGGAAGGTATCCGGAGGATATTCCAAGCTCTCTTAATAGAGAACGCAGTAGAACCTTCCCATAATACCTTATCCGGACAGCTGCAATCAGGTAAAGGAAGAGAACCGGTTTCAGATTTCAAGGTGATAAGCTCCAGGGAATTAGCAGCAGGCCACCTCCAATTTCCAGCAGAAATGATGGCACTAACCTTAGCATCTTTGGAAAGACTCGAGTCGGTGATAACTCTAGCATGAGATGAAGAGCAAATAGGTCCTTGAGGTCTCCATGAATCAAACCAAAGGGAGGTGCTATCGCCATTCCCCACCTGAAAAGAAATGAAATTTCTCACTCTATCCCGAATCTTAAGAATTTTCCTCCAAGTCCAAGAGCAATCCCAAGGGACTTTTACCACCCAAAAGTGTTCTTTATGCAGAAGATTTAGCTTAACCCAGGCAGCCCATAAGGATTTAGAGCAAGGATTACATAGAGACCAAATGTGCCGAGCCATTGATGCTGCATTCCAATCCCGGATCTTCTTTATACCCAAACCTCCTTCCTCCTTTGGCATAGTGATGGTAGACCAAGATACTTTAGCTCCATATCGGTTCAAGGAAACACCATTCCATAAGAAGGCCGAAAGAATGCTTTCAATATCTTTAGTGATTTTAACTGGAAGGATGAAGTGAGCACTCCAAAAGGACTGAATACTAAAGAGTACCGATTGGATGAGTTGCAATCTGCCAGCATAGGAGAGGAAACGATTAGTCCAAACTTTAATCCTCCTTAGAATACGGTCAACCAAAGATAGACAGTCAGAGGCTCTGAGTTTTGTGGTAATTAGAGGGACACCCAGATATCTAATTGGAAGAGAGCCAAGAGAGAAACCCAGCAAGTCCATAATATCCTGCTGGAGATGAACCGAGACACCCGAGAGGAAGATGGAGCTTTTGGATTGATTAGGAGTAAGACCGGAGAGAGAGGAGAACTTGTCAAGAGCATCCTTCACCACATTTATAGAGGTCAAATCTCCACGGCAAAAAACCATCAGATCATCAGCAAAACATAAATGTGAAGTCTTTGATTTTCGGCATCTCCAATGAAATCTGAAACAGGGGGAGGCACGAATTTCCTGATCAAGAATCCTAGAAAAGACTTCCATGCATATAACAAAAAGATAAGGAGAGATTGGGTCCCCTTGACGAAGGCCTTTCTTTCCATCAAAGAAACCATTGAGTTCACCATTAATAGCCACTGAATACCTTGCAGTGGAAACACATGAACCAAGCCTTCTCCTTCATAACAGAGAGACGTTTGGATCTAGTTAACTGCAAAGCTTCAGCTAACTAATGGACTGCAGACTCTATCCTTGACCATGTGGAATTCAAATTTGGCTAACTGAAATCAGGTTTCAGCTAGCTATTCTCAAGCCTGGCCGGTCACCCTCTTCATAGAGTTAGCTGGAAATTAATTCCAGCCAGCTACCTCTTCTTTTTGCAAGCTTTGGACAAGCTCTCTCTCTTCTTAATTTTTATTTTCAGCTTAACTAATTTTTGATCTCTTGGATTATGGCAGAGATCTTCCTTCCTCAAATGGATTCAGTGCATTAAATGCTCGAGGAAAATAATTTCAACGGTTATATTTTCTTCCCATTTTACTTTCCATTTATTTCAAATGAGTCTAGCGGATATCTTTGATATTGAAATGTTTTAAATAGTTGAGATTATAAGAATAACAAGATGAGAAAAGGGATGAAAAAAGGAAAAGAAATCGAAGAAAAAGAGCTTTTATTGCATATTTTCTGAGTGATTAAAAGCAAGTTCCTGCGTATCAAAGTTGAGAAATCTTAAAGAGCATTTACTGCTCAAGTCGTCCAGATCCATTAAAGCCTTCAAGCATTCAAAGCTTCGAAGATCTACATTTATTGCTGAAGATTTGCTACAAAAGTTGTAAAGTATTACTTTGAATATTTGCTCATTTTAGTAGGAGCTGTTTATTCTTATCTATTCTAAACATTCTTGTAAAAGGGTTAAGTTTAACCCTTGGTTATTGTTGGTTTCCTTGTGCCATGAAACAAGAGGACTAGCAGGGTAAGGCTAGGGGTTGGCTTTCTTGTGCCGTAAAACAAGAGGACTAGCCGGGTAAGGTTAGGGGTTGGCTGCCTTGTGCCATGAAAATAAAAGGACTAGCCGGGGAAGGCTAGGGGTTGTAATCATTGTGATACAATTGGAGTGAAATTTTCAAGGGTTTTTGGGGGAGTGGACGTAGGTGCTGAGTTTGGCACCGAATCACTATAAACCTTCTTGTGTTTGTATTGCTTGCATAATCTCTGTGATATTGTTCTGTGCACTTCACTATACCACTACTAATTAAATTTTAATTAGTGATAAAGCACATATCTGTGCAAGTAATTAATTTTTAAATACCCAATTCAGTCTCCACTTGGGTTGCTACATCTGGGCAACACTAAATCAAGTCCAATCTAGGCGTTGCTCTAAGATCGGGTTGTATCAAAATTAGATCAAACCCAAATTAGGTCCAATCTAGAGCTTTGCTCCAAGATTGGTTGGATCAAATTTAGATCAAACCAAAATCTGGTCAAATGTAGAGCACTGCCACAAGATCGAGTTGGATCAAGCTTAACCGAATACAAATCAAGTCCAATTTGGAGTATCGCTCTAAGATCGAATCAGTTCAACTCAAGATCGAGTCCAAATTGAGTATAATATCGAGCGTTACTTCAAGATCGAGTTAAATCAAACAAAGATCGAACATGAATCAAGTTAAATCAAGAGTGTTGCTCCAAGATTGGGTTAGATCAAACCCAAATTAAATCTAAATTGAGTTCAATCTAGAGGGCCGCTCCATGATCAGGTCACATCAAATAAGATCAAACCCAAACCAGTTTCAATCTAGAGCATTACTACTAGATCAGGTTAGATCAAACTTTGATCGAACCTGAATCAAGTCCAATCTAGAGCAATGCTCCAAGATTAGTTTGAATCAAACGAAGATCAAACTTGAATTAAGTTCAATATGCTGCATTTGCTTAAAAATTGGGTTAGATCAAACCAATGTCAATCCTGAATCAAGTCGAATATGGGGCATTGGCAAGTTCAGGTTAGATCAAACTAAGATCGGACCTAAATAAAATCTCACACAGAGTGTTGTTCCAAGATTGATATTAGATCAAACTTAAATCAAACATGAGTCAAGTCCAACGTAAAGCATAGTTTCAAGATTGTATTGGATCAAACTTAGATCAAACCTCAATTAAGTTCAATCTCGAGCATTCCTTCAATATTGTTGATAGATCAAAGTTAGATTAAATTAGATCAAATTCGAATCAAGTGCAATCTAGACAGTTACTTAGAGAGATTTTTCAACCATGAGTTGAACCAAGTTCAAGTTATATCATACTAGGTCAAACCCAAATCATATCCCATCTAGATAATTGCTCCGAGATTGGGTTGGATAAAATTTACATCAAACATAAATCAACTTCAGTTTAGAGTGTTGATTCAAGATATGGTTCAATCAAATTAAATTAAACCCAAATCAAGTTCAATCTAGAGCACTTATGTAATATCGGGTTGGATAAAATTAAGATCAATCCTAAATAAAGTTAAATATAGAGCATTGTTCTAAGATCGGGTTAGATGGAACTAAGATCAGAACCAAATCAAGTTCAATCTCGAGTGTTACTCCAAGATTGGGTGAAATCAAACTAAAATCAAGTTCAATCAAAGCATTACTCCATGATTGGACTAGATCTAACCTACATCAAGCTAAATGATGTTCAATCTAGAGCGTTGCTACAAGATCGGGCCAAATCAAGGCTAAATAAATTTGAATTTGGAATGTTGCTCTAAGTTCGGATTGGATAAAACTTAGATCAAACCTGAGTCAAGTCCAATTAGAAGTGATGATGCTCTAAGATTGGATCGAGCCAAACTTAGATCAAATTCCAAAATAAGTCGAATCTAAAGCATTGCAATAAGACCAGGTTAGATCAAATTAGATCTACATGAATCAAGTCTAATTCGCAGCATTGCTTAAAGAAAAGGTTAGACTAATATAGATCAAACCCAAATCAAGTCGAACCTGCTTCATAAAGACCACTTTTGGGTGGCCAAAGTGCCTTGGAATTGTTCATGGACCTGGAGGAAAATTCTAAAGCTTAGAGACTGTGTGAAGGCTTTCATCTCTGTTAAAGTTGGAAATGGTGAAGATACCTCGCTTTGGTTTGATTCTTGGAGCCCCCTTGGACCTATTTGTTCTTCCTCAAATGCTAGAGTTATATCTGATTCAGGTCTTGGGAAAGATGCTAAGGTCAGCGCCATCCTTTCAGTAGGGGGTTGGAGATGGCCGGTTGCAAACTCTGTGGAGCTGATTGCTTTGAAAGAGGCATCTTCTTCTCATCCCATCCCCGATTGCAGTCTTCAGGATAACACTCTTTGGGATGGTTCACCGACCTTCTCCATTAAAGGTGTATGGAAGCGTATCCGGTCTTCTTCTCAGCGAGTGGATTGGGCTCATCTTGTCTGGTTTTCTCACCATGTGCCTAGGCATTCCTTCACTCTGTGGCTTGCTATTAGAGGTAGACTTTCCACCCAAGACCGACTTCTTTCATTCGGGATTCATAGTCAATCCTCTTGTTTATTTTGCCAAAGCCAGTTGGAGGATCATAATCATCTGTTTTTCAACTGTCCATATTCCACCCGGATTTGGACCTCAATTGCTCTTCTATGTGGCTTGGAGCATTACCCTTCTTCTTGGGAGCTCTTGATACCTTGGCTCTGTCAAATCAACAAAGGATTATCTCTTCACTCCATTATCTGCAGATTGGCAGTGGGAGCCTCAGTCTACTTCATTTGGTATGAAAGGAATTCCCGCAAGCATGGGCAATTACTTATAAATGAAGCAGGGATTATTTCAAAGATAAAGGAGTCGGTCAGACTGAGTTTGGATGGAGCTCAGATCCCGGAAACGAATCTTAATCGACAGCTGATTAATCGTTGGCACCTCTCTCTCCCTCATTAGATTATTGCTGATGATTTACCTTCGCAGCTCATCTTATGAGTTCTGTTGTTAGGTTCTGGATGTAATCCGGTTTTATTACTTTGAGGTCTCTACCTCTTGCTGGTTGTATTCCTATCGTTTTCTTTTGAGGTCTGATTTTCTTTGAGGTCTACCTCTCCCCGGGCTTTGTCCCGATGTTTTGTACCTATTACTGTTAATCAATATAATTCACCCCTTTTAACTTTCAAAAAAAAAAAAACCCAAATCAAGTCAAATTGAGAGCGTTGCTCGAGGATCGAGTTGGATCAAACTTATATCAAATTTGAATCAAGTCCAATCTGGATTCTATTGTTAGAACGAATTCAATCAAACTTTGATCAAACCCCAATCAAGTTCAATTTAAAGCATTGCTCTAAGATCAAGGTGGATTAAACTTAAAACAAACATGGATCAAATCAAATATGTAACATTGTGCTAAGATTGGGTTTGACTAAACTTTGATCAAATCAAAATTAAGTTCAATATGAAGCCTTGATCTTAGATTGAGCTACATCAAACCAAGATTAAACCCAAATCAAGTCCAATGTAGAGCATTCCTCAAAGATCGTATTGGATCAAACTTATATCAATCTTGAATTAAGTGAAATATGCTGCATTCCTCCACGATAGATTTGGTTCAAACTCAAATCAAATATTATGAATCAAATGCAATTTAATGCATTGTTCCAAGATAGGGTCGGATCAAACTTAAGTCAAACCCAAATAAGTTCGATATGGAGTATTTCTCTAAGGTCGGGTTGGATCAATCTTAGCTCTAAGATGAATCAAGTTCAATATGGAGTGATGTTGCATGATCAGGTTAGATCAAACATTAATCAAGTCCAATTTTTAGTGTTGCTCCAAGATTAGGCTCGATAAAATAAAGATAATACCCAAATCAAGTTTAATCAAGAGCATTGCACTAAGATTGGGTTTGATCAAACTTAGACTAAACTCGAATCAGATCAAATCTAAAGCGTTGCCCTAAAATCGGGTTTGATAAAACAACAAACCTAAATCAAGTCTATTTTAGAGTGTTGCTTCAAGATCGGGTTAGTTTAAACCAAGATGGAGCCCAAATTAAGTATAATATGAAGCATTGCTTCGAGATCAAGTTAGATCAAACTAAGATCAAACCTGAATCAAGTTAAATTAGGAGCATTGCTCCAAGATCAAGTTAGATCAAACCCGAATCGAGTTCAATTTAGAGTGTCACTCCATGATTAATTCAGATGAAATAAGATCAAACCTGAATCAATTTCAATCTAAAACATTATAATATGATCATCCTAGATCAAACTTTGATCTCTTTTCAATCAACTCCAATAATGAATGTTGCTTCAAGATTGGGTTAATGAAACTTAAATCAAACCCAAATCAAGTTCAATCTAGAGCATTGCTTTAAGATCAGGTGAGTTCAAAACAAGATCAAGCTCAAATCAAGTTCAACCAGAAGCATTGATCCATGTTTGGGACAGAATGTACCTAGATCATGTCCGAATGAACTTTATTTTGGACTAACAAAAATAATTTGGCCATATATTACTTAGATCGGGTCTGAATCAAGTTTAATCTAAAGCATTTCTATATGATTGGATTAGATCTAACCTTGGTCAAGCCCCAATTAAGTTTAATCATGGCATTGCTTCAAGATCATGCCAAATTGAACTTGAATCATGTTCCATCCATTGCTATAAGATTGAGATGGACCAAAATCAAGTTGAATCTAAAACAATATTGCAAAATTAGGTTAGATCAAACTAAGATCAAATCCAAATCAAGTCAATTTGAAGCGTTGCTCCAAGATCGAGTAGGATCAAACTTAGATTAAACTTGGATTAGGTATAATCTTCCAACATTGCTCTAAGATCGGTTGGATCAAATTTAGATCAAACCTAAATCAAGTCCAATCTAGTGTGTTGCTCTAAGTTTAGGGTTTAGGTTTTTTTAGATTTTAAGGGTTTTAGGTTTTAGGGTTTAGGGTATTAGGGTTTTGGGGCTTTAGAGCTTTAGGGCTTTAGGGTTTAAGGGTTTAGGGTTTAAGGGTTTAAGGGTTTAGGGTTTAGGGTTTAGGGTTTAAGGGTTTAGGGTTTGAGGGTTTAAGGGTTTAGGGTTTTTAGGGTTTTTAGTTTAGGTTTTTAGGGTTTTAGTATTTAGGGGTTTAGGGTTTAGGGTTTAAGGGTTTTAGGTTTTATGGTTTTAGGGTTTTAGGGTTTAGGGTAGGTTTAAGGGTTAAGGGTTTAAGGGTTTAGGGGTTTAGGGTTTATGGTTTGGGTTTGGGTTTAGGGTTTTAGGGTTTTTTGGGTTTTAGGGGTTAGGGTTAGGGTTTGGGGGTTTTAGGGTTTTAGGGTTTAGGGTTTTTGGGCTTTAGGGCTTTATGGCTTTAGGGTTTAGGGTTTAAGGGTTTAGGGTTTTTTTGGTTTTTATGGTATAGGGTTTTTAGGGTTTAGGGGTTTATGGTTTTCGGGTCTAGGGTTTAGGGTTTATGGTTTGGTTTTAGGGTTTAGGGTTTAGGGTTTAGGGTTTCGGGTTTAGGTTTAAGGGTTTAAGGGTCTAGGGTTTAGGGGTTTAGGGGTTTAAGGGTTTAGGGGTTTAAGGGTTTAATTGTTTAGGGTTTAAGGTTTTTAGGGTTTAGGGTTTAAGGGTTTAATGGTTTAGGGTTTTTAGGGTTTAGGGTTCTTTGGGTTTAGGATTTTTAGGGTTTTTAGTGTTTAGTGTTTAGCATTTAGGTTTTAGGGTTTTAGGGTTTAGGTGTGTTTTATGGGTTTATGGTTTAGGGTTTTAGGGTTTAGAGCTTTGGGGGTTTGTGTTTAGAGGTTTAGGGGTTTGGGGTTTAGGATTTCGGGTTTTAGGTTGGGGTTTTAGGGTTTTCGGGTTTAGGTTTAGTGTTAAGCGTTTAAGCGTTTCGGGTTAAGGGTTTAGGGGTAGAGGTGGGCACTGGGCCGTACCGCCCATGACGGGCTTGGGCCGGCCCGTCGTGCCGTGCCAGCACGGCCTAGGTGGGCCTGAGCCGTGCCGGCCCAGGTGGGCCGTGCTAGGCACGGCCCAGGGTGGCCTGGGCGGTGCCAGGCACGGCCCACCTGGGGCTTGGCCCATGCAGCTTAAATAAAAAAATTATTTGATAAATTAAAAAATTATTAGATAAATTAAAAAATTATTAGGAATAAATAAATTTTATTAATATAAAGCCACCATAATGGTGGAGGGTTTGGTATAGACCCCTACCAGTTTATTAATTTAAAATTAAAATGGATCGATAATCGCCGATCAGGATCATGGCATGGATCGATCGCAACCGTCGGATCGTCTCGGATCGGATCGATCATCGCCGATCGGGATCATGGCTTGGATCGATCGCAACCGTCGGATCATCGCTAATCGAATGGATTGCAACCGTCGGATCGATCATTGCCGATCAGGATCATGGCATGGATCGATCGCAACCGTCGGATCGTCTTTGATCGGATCGATCGCAACCGTCGGATCGATCATCCCCAATTGGGATCATGGCTTGGATCGATCACAACTATCGGATCGTCTTCGATCGGATTGATCGCAACGATCTGATCGATCATCGTCGATCAGGATCATGGCTCGGATCGATCGCAACCATTGGATCGTCTCCGATCGGATGGATTGCAACTGTCAGATTGATCATTGCCGATCGGGATCATGGCTTGGATCGATCGCAGATGTCGGATCATCTCCGATCGGATGGATCGCAACCGTTGGATTGATCATTGCCGATCGGAATCATGGCTTGGATCGATCGCAAACATCGGATCGTCTCCGATCGGATGGATCGCAACCATCGGATTGATCATCTCCGATCGTGATCATGGCTTGGATCGATCGCAGACATCGGATCGTCTTCGATCGGATTGATCGCAATAGTTCGATCGATCATTGCCGATCGGGATCATGGCTTGGATCGATCGCAACCATTGGATCATCTCCGATCAAATGGATCACAACTGTTAGATTGATCATCGCCGATCGGGATCATAGCTTGGATCGATCGCAACCATCGGATCGTCTTCGATCGGATGGATCACAACCGTCAGATCGATCATCGCCGATCGGGATCATGGCTTGGACTGATCGCAATTGTCGGATCATCGCCGATCGAATGGATTGCAACCGTCGGATCAATCATCACCGATCGGGATCATGGCATGGATCGATTATCACCGAATGAGATCATGGCTTGGATCGATCGCAACCGTCGGATCGTCTCCAATCGGATTGATCGCAATGGTCCGATCGATCATCGCCGATCGGGATCATAGCTTGGATCGGTTGCGATCGATCAATCCGATCAAACTTAGAATAAACCCAAATCAGATCAAATCTAAAGCGTTGCCTTAAAATCAGGTTCGATAAAACAACAAACCTAAATCAAGTCTTTTTTAGAGTGTTGCTTCAAGATAGGGTTAGTTCAAACCAAGATGATGGAGCCCAAATTAAGTATAATATGAAGCATTGCTTCGATATCAATTTAGATCAAACTCTGATCAAACCTGAATCAAGTTAAATTAGGAGCATCGTTCGAAGATCAAGTTAGGTCAAATCCGAATCGAGTTCAATTTTGAGTGTTACTCCATGATTAGTTCAGATCAAATAAGATCAATTTTTTTTTTTTTTTTTGAAAGGTAAAAGAGTGAATTGTATTAATAAAGAAAAGAGGGAGAGAGAAATAAGTACAATCCCCCGGGGCAAGAACCCGGGAGAAAAAACAGCCAAAAAAGACAATCACCATACGGTGAAGCAACTCCCAAGATATCGACAGCTACTAATCCAAAACAACATCACAAAACCACTAACTCCCAAGGATTCATCGGAGCAGAGAAGCGGGGAGGTGCCAGATTTGAATCAAATGAAGATTTGGTGTATTAAGGGGAAATTCGGATCCATCCAACTTATGCCTGATAGTGTCCATAATTAGACTGATGATTCTTTGCTCATTATGAAGAATACGACCATGCTTTCGAGAGTTCCTTTCCATCCACAAATAATAGATGGTAGCTCCCAAAGCAAGCCTCCTGATAATAGAAATGAGCGAAGTCCCTTTGAGATTACCACACAGCCTCGGCCATAGATTCTCCCAAGCAGAAGGAAAATGCAAAAGATCACACCTACAAGCAATAGCAGACCAAACCCGACTGGAGAAAGAGCAGGCAAAGAAAAGATGGTTGTGATCTTCCACATCTTCAAGACAAAAGAAACACTTCATTTGACTAATTAACCCAAAGGATAAAAGCTGGTCTTGTGAAGGGAGCCTTCCTCTAATTGCAAGCCATAGGATGAAAGAGTGCCTAGGAACATGATGCTTGAACCAAACCAAATGGGCCCAAGCCACTCGATGCGAAGGAGACCGTAAGACATTCCAAGCTTTTTTGATTGTGAAATCATTTGAGCCATCCCACATCACTCTGTCACTATGAGAAACGTTGGGCAAATCAAGGGATCTTGAATCCTCTTTTAGACTAATCAGCTCAGATGAATTAGCTGGAGGCCACATCCAATGGCCAGAAGAAATAATGGCACTAACCTTTGCATCAACAGTGAGACCCGAGTCAACAATAACTCTAGCATGTGGGGAAGTACAGATAGGGCCTTGAGGTCTCCAGACATCAAACCACAGTGATGTGGTGTCACCGTTCCCAACCTTCACTGAGATGAAAGGCTTGACTCTATCTCTGATCTTAAGAAGTCTTCGCCAAGTCCAAGAGCAGTTCCAAGGGACTTTTGCAACCCAGAAATGCTCCTTATGCAGCAGATTCAACTTAACCCAAGCAGCCCATAAGGAGGATGAGCAAGGGTTACATAACAGCCATATATAGCGAGTCATGGAGGCAACATTCCAGTCTTTAATCTTCTTAATTCCCAACCCACCTTCCGCCTTTGGAGTAGAGATATCTGCCCATGCAACTTTAGCTCCACTACTCTTCAGGGACACACCGCTCCATAGAAAAGCCGAGAGGATGCTTTCAATAGCCTTGGTGACTTTGGCTGGTAGGATGAAATGGGCGCACCAAAAGGACTGAATACTGAATAGAACAGATTGGATTAGCTGGACTCTACCTGCATAAGAGAGGAAGCGGTTTGTCCAGACTTTAATCCTCCCCAAGATTCGATCAACCAGAGCTTGGCAATCATTGGCACAGAGTTTGGTTGAGATGAGCGGGACCCCCAAATATCTTATGGGAAATGAACCAAGAGGAAATCCTAGATAATTCAAAATATCTTGTTGCATATGGCCTTTAACTCCCGATAGGAAAATAGAGCATTTGGCAGCATTAGGGGTAAGACCCGAGAGAGAGGAAAAGGTGTCGAGAGCATCCTTCACAACCATAATAGAGGGAAGATCACCATGGCAAAAGATCATCAAATCATCAGCAAAACAAAGATGAGAAATCTTAGATTTCCTGCATCTCCAGTGATATTTAAAAGAAGGGCACTCTTGAATTTTGGAGGTCAAGATCCGAGCGAAGATATCCATGCAGATCACAAATAGGTAAGGTGAGATAGGGTCACCTTGACGGATGCCTTTCCTTCCTTCAAAAAACCCGTTGAGCTCTCCATTGATGGCCACAGAGAATTTAGCAGAAGAGACGCAGCTTCTGATCCAACCAATGAAAATAGAAGGGAAGCCAAGAAGCTTCAAAGAATCCCAAAGAAAGTCCCATCTGACTGAGTCGAAAGCTTTCCTTAGATCAATCTTGAGGGCACATTTTGGGGATGATGACTGTAGATGATATCCACGAACAAGCTCTTGAGCCATCAAGATGTTATCACCGATATGCCTACCATGGACGAAAGCGGCTTGAGCTTCATTGACAAAAGAAGGGAGAACATCCTTCAAACGATTGGCAATCAGCTTAGTAATGCATTTATAAATGGTGTTGCAGCAGGAAATCGGCCTATAGTCCTTCAGTTTAGAGGCATTAGGGATCTTGGGAATAAGAACAATAATGGTGCAGTTAACTTCTTTAAGAAGCAATCCATTAGCAAAGAAATCCAGGATAGCGGAAGTCACCTCATCACCCACAATGGGCCACGTCTTCTGAAAGAAAAATGCATTAAATCCATCCGGTCCGGGAGATTTGTTTGGGTGAAGGCTGAAAATAGCTTTCTTGATGTCCTCATTTGAGAAAGGAGAACCCAAATTCCTGATTTGATCTAAGCAAAGGACCTGATTCACAAAAGGCTTGAGAGAGTCAATACCTTCATAGGCAATAGAGCACTCTGAGCCCAGCAGCCCCTTGTAAAACTCAACTACCTCATGGCTGATTTGGAGCTTGTCATGGATCCAAACACCCGAATCGTCTTGTATACTCAATATCTTATTAACATTGATCCTACTTTTGATGGAATTGAAGAAGAAAGAAGAGTTATGGTCCCCTTCCCGCAACCATTGAATTCTACTCTTCTGCCTATCATAACATTCCCTGCCTTTGCAAGCTAAGCTAAGTTTCATGGCACAAACTCTCTCTTTATCAATAAGATCAGCCGCTTGATTACCCGCAGCAATTGCAGCTTGTAGAACATTAAGCTCAGAACGAAGAAAGACCAGGTCCCCATAACAGGCAGCATTCTTCCTTCTACACAGATTCCTTAAAGCAGTTTTCAGCAGCTTCAACTTCTTGCAAACTCTGAACATAGCATGCCCTTCCACCCTGGAGCTCCAGATCATTTCAACTAAAGGCAAAAATTCCTCAAAACCAGCCCAGAGATTAAAGAACTTGAAAGGAGTAAAATAGCTATGCATGCAGAGCTTCATCTTCACCACTGCCGCTGAATGATCAGAGACACCATACGGCAGAAATTCAGCAGAAGAGTTGGGGAAGGAGTTGAGCCAACTTGCGTTAACCAGAACTCTATCTAACTTCCTGAGGATATGCCCGATGGTCCTGGAATTGTGCCAGGTAAACTGACAACCACCATATCTAAGATCATCCACCCCGATTTCAAGAAGGGTATCATTAAACTCCTCCATGAACGAGGGCCAGCCAGAGCTTCCTCCCTTCCTCTCAGATCTATAACGAACAGCATTGAAATCACCCAAAATGATCCAAGGAAGCTGGGCCAAGGAGTTAGCCAGATCTTTTAAACTGCTCCATAAAATCCTTCGGTTAGTTGCATCATTTGAGCCATAGACAAAAGAAGCCAAGAATCTACCACCCGAGCTACACAGGGAGAAGGAGATGTGGATGGCCTGATCCTGCAAGGAAAAGCTGTCAGCAACAAGCTTGGATGGATCCCACCACACCCAAATTCTGCCAGAACCAGTGCCTTCGTAGAAAGATAAGAATTTCCAGTCCTTTAAAAAAAAACTGCTCAAAATAGGCTTTATTACAAGACCTAATCTTTGATTCAAGAATGGCAATACAAGATATTTTCTGAGCCTTAATCAAATTGCGAACTTCAAACTGCTTTGAGGGGTCATTAAGACCCCTAATATTCCAAGAGGCTAATATAATCATCAAGGATCTAGGAGGTTATCCCCCAGGAGTTCCCAGCACTCTTATTCTTCTTCTTCCTCAGTTTGGTCCGCTTGCCCTGCTTTTTCTCAAGCTCATCCACCAGATTCAGCCTCCGAGCAAGCATCGGAGTGCTGGAATTGGACGAAGGGGATGATGGCTCATCATCACCGACGAGTTGAGTCCCTCCGCCAGAGCCACCAGCCGAACCAAGGTTAGCCACTGGCATCGGGCTCAGACAATCGGGAGGAAAACCATGAGAAGAAGAACATGTCCGCCTGACCGCATCAATAGGTACATCAGAAGCATCGGCAACGGAGAGTAAGTGTGAATCAGAAACCTTTCACCGCTCCTTAGAGGCATCGACATTGACTCGGAGTGGCGCATGAGAATTTGCAGCCGCATCGTCCCCCGAAGCAGAGGAGCGAGCCAGCTTTGCAGTTCTGGAGATCGGCCCGCGCAGAGGAGCCTCACTCGAATCGGGCAAGATCAAGCCCGAATCAATTTCAATCTAAAACATTTTAATATGATCGGCCTAGATCAAACTTTGAACTCTTTTCATTTGATTGAACCTGAATCAAGTCCAATCTAGAGCAATGCTTCACAAGATTAGTTTGAATGAAACGAAGATCAAACTTGAATTTAGTTCAATATGCTGCATTTGTTTAAAAATTGGGTTAGATCAAACCAATGTCAATTCTGAATCAAGTCGAATCTCGGGCATTGGCACAATTCGGGTTAGATCAAACTAAGATCGGACCCAAATAAAATCTCATACGGAGCATTGCTCCAAGATTGAAATTAGATCAAACTTAAATCAAACATGAGTCAAGTCCAACGTGGAGCATCGTTTCAAGATTGTGTTGGATCAAACTTAGATCAAACCTCAATTAAGTACAATCTCGAGCATTCCTCCAATATTGATAGATCAAAGTTAGATCAAATTAGACCAAATTCGAATCAAGTACAATCTAGAGAGTTACTTAGAGATATTTTTCAACACTGGGTTGAACCAAGTTCAAGTTAAATGTAGAGCTAATTTCTAAGATCGGGTTAGATGGAGCTACACAAATCAAGTTCAGACCCAAATAAAGTTCATTCTCGAGCGTTACACCAATATTGGGGTGAAATCAAACTAAAATCAAGTTCAATCGAAGCATTACTCCATGATTGGATTAGATCTAACCTACATCAAGCTAAATGAAGTTCAATCTGGAGCGTTGCTACAAGATCGGGCCAAATCAAGGCTAAATCAATTTGAATTTGGAATGTTGCTCTAAGTTCGGATTGGATCAAACTTAGATCAAACCTTCTGAGTCAAGTCCAATTGGAAGTGATGCTCCAAGATCGGGTCGAGCCAAACTTAGATCAAATTTCAAAATAAGTCCAATCTAAAGCATTGCAACAAGACCAGGTTAGATCAAATTAGATCCACATGAATCAAATCTAATTTGCAGCATTGCTCTAAGAAAAGGTTGGATCAAACCCAAACCAAGTCAAATCGAGAGCGTTGCTCGAGGATCGAGTTGGATCAAACTTATATCAAACCCAAATCAAGTCCAATCTGGATTCTATTATTGTTATATCGAACTCAATCAACTTTTGATCAAACCCCAATCAAGTTCAATTTAAAGCATTGCTCTAAGATCAGGGTGGATTAAACTTAAATCGGACCTGGAACAAATCAAATATGTAACATTGCTCTAAGATCGGGTTCAACTAAACTTTGATCAAATCAGAATTAAGTTCAATATGGAGCCTTGATCTTAGGTTGAGCTTGATCAAACCAAGATCAGGCACAAATCAAGTCCGATGTAGAGCATTCCTCAAAGATCGTATTGGATCAAACTTATATCAATCTCGAATTAAGTGAAATATGCTGCATTCCTCCAAGATTGATTTGGTTCAAACTCAAATCAAATATGAATCAAATGCAATTTAATGCATTGTTCCAAGATAGGGTCGGATCGAACTTAGGTCAAACCCAAAATAAAGTTCGATATGGAGCATTTCTCTAAGGTCGGGTTGGATCAATCTTAGCTCTAAGATGAATCAAGTTCAATATGGAGTGATGCTGCATCATGATCAGGTTAGATCAAACACTAATCAAGTCTAATTTTGAGTGTTGCTCTAAGATTAGGCTCGATGAAGTTAAAGATAATACCCAAATCAAGTTTAATCGAGAGCATTGCACTAAGATTGGGTTTGATCAAACTTAGAATAAACCCAAATCAGATCAAATCTAAAGCGTTGCCCTAAAATCGGGTTCGATAAAACAACAAACCTAAATCAAGTCTTTTTTAGAGTGCTGCTTCAAGATCGGGTTAGTTCAAACCAAGATGGAGCCCAAATTAAGTATAATATGAAGCATTGCTTCGATATCAATTTAGATCAAACTCTGATCGAACCTGAATCAAGTTAAATTAGGAGCATCATTCAAAGATCAAGTTAGGTCAAACCCGAATCGAGTTCAATTTAGAGTGTTACTCCATGATTAGTTCAGATCAAATAAGATCAAGCCCGAATCAATTTCAATCTAAAACATTATAATATGATCGGCCTAGATCAAACTTTGATCTCTTTTCATTTGATCGAACCTGAATCAAGTCCAATCTAGAGCAATGCTCCACATATTAGTTTGAATGAAACGAAGATCAAACTTGAATTTAGTTCAATACGCTGCATTTGTTTAAAAATTGGGTTAGATCAAACCAATGTCAATTCTGAATCAAGTCGAATCTCGGGCATTGGCACAAGTTCGGGTTAGATCAAACTAAGATCGGACCCAAATAAAATCTCATACGGAGCGTTGCTCAAGATTGAAATTAGATCAAATTTAAATCAAACATGAGTCAAGTCCAACGTGGAGCATCGTTTCAAGATTGTGTTGGATCAAACTTAGATCAAACCTCAATTAAGTACAATCTCGAGCATTCCTCCAATATTGATAGATCAAAGTTAGATCAAATTAGACCAAATTCGAATCAAGTACAATCGAGAGAGTTACTTAGAGATATTTTTCAACACTGGTTGAACCAAGTTCAAGTTAAACCCAAATCAGATCCCATCTAGACAATTGCTCCGAGATTGGGTCGGATAAAATTTACATCAAACATGAATCAACTTCAATTTAGAGTGTTGAAGGAAGATATGGTTAAATCAAATTAAATCAAACACAAATCAAGTTCAATCTAGAGCACTTATATAATATCGGTTGGATAAAATTAAGATCAATCCTAATAAAGTTAAATATAGAGCATTATTCTAAGATCGGGTTAGATGGAGCTAAGTTCAGACCAAAATAAAGTTCATTCTCGAGCGTTACACCAAGATTGGGTGAAATCAAACTAAAATCAAGTTCAATCGAAGCATTACTCCATGATTGGATTAGATCTAACTTACATCAAGCTAAATGAAGTTCAATCTGGAGCGTTGCTACAAGATCGGGCCAATCAAGGCTAAATCAATTTGAATTTGGAATGTTGCTCTAAGTTCGGATTGGATCAAACTTAGATCAAACCTTCTGAGTCAAGTCCAATTGGAAGTGATGCTCCAAGATCGGGTCGAGCCAAACTTAGATCAAATTTCAAAATAAGTCCAATCTAAAGCATTGCAACAAGACCAGGTTAGATCAAATTAGATCCACATGAATCAAATCTAATTTGCAGCATTGCTCTAAGAAAAGGTTGGATCAAACCCAAACCAAGTCAAATCGAGAGCGTTGCTCGAGGATCGAGTTGGATCAAACTTATATCAAACCCAAATCAAGTCCAATCTGGATTCTATTATTGTTATATCGAACTCAATCAACTTTTGATCAAACCCCAATCAAGTTCAATTTAAAGCATTGCTCTAAGATCAGGGTGGATTAAACTTAAATCAACCTGGAACAAATCAAATATGTAACATTGCTCTAAGATCGGGTTCAACTAAACTTTGATCAAATCGAATTAAGTTCAATATGGAGCCTTGATCTTAGGTTGAGCTTGATCAAACCAAGATCAGGCACAAATCAAGTCCGATGTAGAGCATTCCTCAAAGATCGTATTGGATCAAACTTATATCAATCTCGAATTAAGTGAAATATGCTGCATTCCTCCAAGATTGATTTGGTTCAAACTCAAATCAAATATGAATCAAATGCAATTTAATGCATTGTTCCAAGATAGGGTCGGATCGAACTTAGGTCAAACCAAAATAAAGTTCGATATGGAGCATTTCTCTAAGGTCGGGTTGGATCAATCTTAGCTCTAAGATGAATCAAGTTCAATATGGAGAGATGCTGCATCATGATCAGGTTAGATCAAACACTAATCAAGTCTAATTTTGAGTGTTGCTCTAAGATTAAGCTCGATGAAGTTAAAGATAATACCCAAATCAAGTTTAATCGAGAGCATTGCACTAAGATTGGGTTTGATCAAACTTAGAATAAACCCAAATCAGATCAAATCTAAAGCGTTGCCTTAAAATCGGGTTCGATAAAACAACAAACCTAAATCAAGTCTTTTTTAGAGTGCTGCTTCAAGATCGGGTTAGTTCAAACCAAGATGATGGAGCCCAAATTAAGTATAATATGAAGCATTGCTTCGATATCAATTTAGATCAAACTCTGATCGAACCTGAATCAAGTTAAATTAGGAGCATCGTTCGAAGATCAAGTTAGGTCAAACCCGAATCGAGTTCAATTTAGAGTGTTACTCCATGATTAGTTCAGATCAAATAAGATCAAGCCCGAATCAATTTCAATCTAAAACATTTTAATATGATCGGCCTAGATCAAACTTTGATCTCTTTTCATTTGATCGAACCTGAATCAAGTCCAATCTAGAGCAATGCTCCACAAGATTAGTTTGAATGAAACGAAGATCAAACTTGAATTTAGTTCAATATGCTGCATTTGTTTAAAAATTGGGTTAGATCAAACCAATGTCAATTCTGAATCAAGTCGAATCTCGGGCATTGGCACAAGTTCGGGTTAGATCAAACTAAGATCGGACCCAAAAAAAATCTCATACGGAGCGTTGCTCCAAGATTGAAATTAGATCAAACTTAAATCAAACATGAGTCAAGTCCAACGTGGAGCATCGTTCAAGATTGTGTTGGATCAAACTTAGATCAAACCTCAATTAAGTACAATCTCGAGCATTCCTCCAATATTGATAGATCAAAGTTAGACCAAATTACACCAAATTCGAATCAAGTACAATCTAGAGAGTTACTTAGAGATATTTTTCAACACTGGTTGAACCAAGTTCAAGTTAAACCAAATCAGATCCCATCTAGACAATTGCTCCGAGATTGGGTCGGATAAAATTTACATCAAACATGAATCAACTTCAATTTAGAGTGTTGAATCAATATGGTTAAATCAAATTAAATCAAACACAAATCAAGTTCAATCTAGAGCACTTATATAATATCGGGTTGGATAAAATTAAGATCAATCCTAAATAAAGTTAAATATAGAGCATTATTCTAAGATAGGGTTAGATGGAGCTAAGTTCAGACCCAAATAAAGTTCATTCTCGAGCGTTACACCAAGATTGGGTGAAATCAAACTAAAATCAAGTTCAATCAAAGCATTACTCCATGATTGGATTAGATCTAACCTACATCAAGCTAATTGAAGTCAATCTGGAGCGTTGCTACAAGATCGGGCCAAATCAAGGCTAAATCAATTTGAATTTGGAATGTTGCTCTAAGTTCGGATTGGATCAACTTAGATCAAACCTTCTGAGTCAAGTCCAATTGGAAGTGATGCTCCAAGATCGGGTCGAGCCAAACTTAGATCAAATTTCAAAATAAGTCCAATCTAAAGCATTGCAACAAGACCAGGTTAGATCAAATTAGATCCACATGAATCAAATCTAATTTGCAGCATTGCTCTAAGAAAAGGTTGGATCAAACCCAAACCAAGTCAAATCGAGAGCGTTGCTCGAGGATCGAGTTGGATCAAACTTATATCAAACCCAAATCAAGTCCAATCTGGATTCTATTATTGTTATATCGAACTCAATCAACCTTTGATCAAACCCCAATCAAGTTCAATTTAAAGCATTGCTCTAAGATCAGGGTGGATTAAACTTAAATCCGACCTGGAACAAATCAAATATGTAACATTGCTCTAAGATCGGGTTCAACTAAACTTTGATCAAATCGGAATTAAGTTCAATATGGAGCCTTGATCTTAGGTTGAGCTTGATCAAACCAAGATCAGGCACAAATCAAGTCCGATGTAGAGCATTCCTCAAAGATCGTATTGGATCAAACTTATATCAATCTCGAATTAAGTGAAATATGCTGCATTCCTCCAAGATTGATTTGGTTCAAACTCAAATCAAATATGAATCAAATGCAATTTAATGCATTGTTCCAAGATAGGGTCGGATCGAACTTAGGTCAAACCCAAAATAAAGTTTGATATGGAGCATTTCTCTAAGGTTGGGTTGGATCAATCTTAGCTCTAAGATGCAATTTGGAGTACACATGTGGAAGGACATGCCATGTTTAGGGTTTACAAAAAGCTGAAATTGGTTAAAACTGCTTTGAAAGATCTAAGTAAGAGCAAGAATGACCTTATTTTTGGGGAACTTGAACCTCTTCGCTCTGAACTTGCTGCTTTACAATCATCAATTGCTGCAGGTAATATTGAGGAAGAACTCCTGGAGAAGGAGAAAGATTGTGCTAAGAGGCTTGCTCTTGTCTACAATGGGAAGGAGAGTTATGCTAGGCAGAGAAGCAGAATACAATGGTTGAAAGAAGGGGATCAGAACTCTGCTTTTTTTTTTTCAATTCCATCAAAGGAAGAAACAATGTCAACAAGATCTTATGTATCCAAGATGAAAATGGTGAATGGATTCGGGAGAAGAATAAAATTGCTCAAGAGGTGGTTAGCTTCTACAATCAACTTCTTGGTTCGAAATGCAGCACCAATTATGAAGGTATAGAAGTTCTTAAAGATTTTGTGGATCATGCCCTCACTCCTGAACAAATTAGGCAATTAAGTTATGATTTCACTGATGAAGAGATCAAAGCTTCCATTTTCAGCCTCCATCCTAACAAAGCACCGGGCCCTGATGGATTTAATGCTTATTTCTTCCAAAAGACCTGGTCCATTGTGGGAGCTGATGTCACTACAGCAATCCAGGAATTTTTCTCTAAAGGTGTGCTTCTCAAGGAGGTTAATTGTACAATCATTGCTCTCATCCCCAAAGTCCCAAATGCTTCAAAATTGAAGGACTTCAGACCTATTTCTTGCTGCAACACTTTGTACAAATGTATAACTAAGATGCTTGCCAATCGTCTGAAAGTTGTGCTCCCAGCTTTTATTAATGAAGCTCAAGCTGCTTTTGTGCAAGGAAGGCATATTGGGGATAACATTTTGATGGCACAAGAGCTTGTTAGAGGATATCACCTCTCTTCCTCCTCCCCTAAATGTGCACTCAAGATTGATTTAATGAAAGCCTTCGACTCTGTAAGATGGGAGTTCCTTTGGGATTCATTGCACCTCCTTGGATTTCCTCACAAATTCATTGGATGGATCAAAACGTGTGTCTCCTCAGCAAAATATTCTGTGGCTATAAATGGGGAACTCAATGGCTTCTTTGAAGGAAGGAAAGGCCTACGTCAAGGTGATCCAATTTCTCCCTACTTATTTGTCATATGCATGGATATCTTCTCTCGAATTTTAGACCAGAAAATTCAAGCCTCCTCCTTCTTTAAGTACCACTGGAGATGCCGGAATTCCAAGATATCACACTTATGCTTTGCTGATGATTTGATGATTGTTAGGTTCATTATGAGTAGAAGAAGAATGATGGTCCTCCTTCTCCTCTCTCTATGATGGGAGCTTCTCTCTCTAAGATCCCGCTCTTCCGTTTTTCTTCGTTTTTTCTGCGCGATCTCCATGGTTTCTTGGCGTCCTTCGGTTCCTCCTGCTGAATCGTTCATGGCGTCCTCTTCGTTTCCTCCTGCTAAATCGTCCATGTTTCATCCTGCTGAATCGTCCATGGCTCGCCTGGGTCTGGCACTCCCCTCTGCTCCTGGGAAGGTCTCGGGTGGTATAGATCAGGATGAGGCCTCTTTGGATCCCTCATCCAGTTCTATTCCAGCTTTAGCCTCTAGTGCTCTTTCTTCTTCTCTCGTTGAGACCTCCTTGGATTCCATTGTTCCACCTTCGCATGATGTCTCGCTGGCTTCGTCTCCCCTGTTGCCGGAGGATCCTGTGGCTCTTGCTTTGAGTTTCCCAGTGGAGGCTGATATTGCCGCTGCTTCCAGGATCGATTTTTTTTATGCTGCTTTGGAGTTATATGTGCTCCCGGCCTGTGGAGCTGTTTCCTCTCCGGTGTCCGGTGTCGATCTTGCGGCGTTGCCGACTCGTGCGTCGGAGACGGCAGGTGGCTTTTTTTCAAATTTGCACCCGTACCAGACTCCATCTCATTACCCGGTCCGTTCGTCCGGTCGCTTGGATCATGGCAGCTTGAAGACGTCATCCACTTCTTATCATCCTGATTTTGAATTTAGTAGTCTTTCCTTCCCGCCTCTCCCAAATTCTGGGGGTCTTTCAAACTCCCAACTGCCTCCTCCTCCTCCGAGCGCTGCTGCTTCCCCTGTTTCTCCCCCGGTGGTGGTTCCAGCGGATGCAGTTGCTCCGGGAGCCGCAAAGATTAGCTGGGCTTCTCTCGTCTCGGACATTCCAGCTGTTATGGAGCTCTCTTATCATAAACCCACAGTCCAATCGATCGATGGGAGAGTCCGATGCTTGATCCCGCCGGCTGTGGCGATCAACGGAGCCGCTGCCTAGGAAAATACTATTGTTGGTTTCTTCCTGGACAAGCTCCCGTTTTCTCTTGTGAATTCTCAGGCCCATAGATTATGGGATGATAAAGGACTCTCGGAGGTTCTATGCAACGGCAATGGCTTCTTCTTCTTCAAATTCCATGATAAGGCGATGTGCTTGGATATTCTGAATGGGGGCCCCTGGTATTTTGGAGGTCGTCCCATCTTCTTAAAAGCTTGGAGATCTGGAATGAATTTATCTAAAGACGGTTGCAAACGGGTTCCTATCTGGGCTCATTTTCTCAACGTTCCTCTAGAATTCTGGACGGCTGAGGGACTCAGTCACATTGCCAGCATTATTGGAATTCCCCTTCATGCTGACAAAATGACGTCTTCCTTGAAGAGGCTATCTTATGCTAGAATTTGTATTGAGATTGGTATTGATGACCCTCTCCCCAACTCTCTGGATCTTGTTATGGAGGATGGAAACTTAGTGGAAATCAGGATTGAATACAACTGGGTTCCTAAGAAATGCTCCATCTGTAAGGAATTCGGACACCTTCCTAAATTCTGCAAGAAGGCTTCTCACCTGGCTTGGGTTCCTAAAGAATCTCAGTGTCCTCCTAAGACCATTCCTGATGTAGTTCCGAATCGTAGGGAGGTTCCGATTTTGCATTCCTCCCCTCCCAAGGATCAGATTGCTTCTCCTTCAATGGCTCAGGCTGGCCCTAGATCAATGGCATCTCCAAGGATTCTTCCTCCTGCGCGTGAATTGCGCAGCTCCGTCAACAGCTTTGCAGTGCTTCGATCGCTTGATGACCGAGTTGCTGAGGATCCGGCTGCTACTGTTGACGATCCGCTTGGTGATCCGACTCCAGCTGGCGACCCGTTTGGTTCAGGTGTCGGGGATCCGATAGCAGATGACGATCCGTTTGGGGAAGGTGCTGGTGATCCGTTAGCTGTTGACGATCCGATTGATTCAGGAGCCGGGGATCCGATTGTATTTGACGATCCGATTGTCCCGATGGCCATTTCCTCTGTTCCTCCTGTTGGGGACTCCTCTGCTTTGTCCCCCGCCATTATAGGTAGTAAGGTCTCTTCCCCCTCCTCGTCTTCATCCTTCTCAAGTACCCCTCTTATTGCTAGGCGGTTATTGTTGGTGGACGAACTTGAGAAAAAGCAGGGCAAGCTGTCGAAGCATAAGAAGAAAAATCGGAGTGCTGGGAATTCCAAGGGGAAGAGTTCTTTGAAATTGGATGATTAATTTAGCCTCATGGAATATCCGGGGACTTAATGACCCTTCAAAACATTTTGAGGTTCGTAATCTGGTTCATACACATAATATTTCTTGCTTAGCCCTTCTTGAGACTAAGATTAATCCTGGCAATAAAGTAAAGGTAGAACAGAGTTTATTCAAGTCTTGGAATTGCATTAACTACTACGATGGCAGTGGATCGGGTAGGATTTGGGTTTGGTGGGATCCCATGAAGCTTAAAGCTGATAGCTTTTCCTTGCATGATCAAGTCATCCATATCTCTTTCTCTTTTTTTTTTTTTTTTTTGAAAGTTAAAAGGGGTGAATTGTATTGATTAGCTGTAATAGGTACAAAAGATCGGGACAAGCCCGAGGAGAGGTAGAGACCTCAAAGAGAGTCAGACCTCAAAAGAAAACGAAAGGAATACATCCAGCAAGAGGTAGAGACCTCAAAAGTAATCAGACCGGATTACATCCAGAACCTAACAACAGAACTCATAAGATGAGCTACGAAGGTAAATCATCAGCAATAATCTAATGAGGGAGAGAGAGGTGCCAACGATAAATCAGCTGGCGATTAAGATTCGTTTCCGGGATCTGAGCTCCATCCAGACTCATTCTGACCGACTCCTTTATCTTTGAAATAATCCCTGCTTCATTAATAAGTAATTGCCCATGCTTGCGGGAATTCCTTTCATACCAAATGAAGTAGACTGAGGCTCCCACTGCCAATCTGCAGATAATGGAGTGAAGAGATGATCCTTTGGTGATATTAGAGAGCCAAGGTCTCAAAAGCTCCCAAGAAGAAGGGTAGTGCTCCAAGCCACATATAAGAGCAATTGAGGTCCAAATCCGGGTGGAATATGGGCAGTTGAAAAACAGATGATTATGATCCTCCAAATGGCTTTGGCACAGTAAACAAGAGGATTGACTATGAATCCCGAATGAAAGAAGTCGGTCTTGGGTGGAAAGTCTACCTTTAATAGCAAGCCACAGAGTGAAGGAATGCCTAGGCACATGGTGAGAAAACCAGACAAGATGAGCCCAATCCACTCGCTGAGAAGAAGACCGGATACGATTCCATACACCTTTAATGGAGAAGATCGGTGAACCATCCCAAAGAGTGTTATCCTGAAGACTGCAATCGGGGAGGGGATGAGATGAAGATGCCTCTTTCAAAGCAATCAGCTCCACAGAGTTTGCAACCGGCCATCTCCACCCCCCTACTGAAAGGATGGCGCTGACCTTAGCATCTTTCCCAAGACCTGAATCAGATATAACTCTAGCATTTGAGGAAGAACAAATAGGTCCAAGGGGTCTCCAAGAATCAAACCAAAGCGAGGTATCTTCACCATTCCCAACTTTAACAGAGATGAAAGCCTTCACACTATCTCTAAGCTTTAGAATTTTCCTCCAGGTCCATGAGCAATTCCAAGGCACTTTGGCCACCCAGAAGTGGTCTTTATGAAGCAGGTTCCTCTTGACCCAAGCAGCCCACAAAGAATTGGAGCAAGGCTGGCAAAGAAGCCAAATATAACGGGTCATGGAGGCAGCATTCCAATCACGAATCTTTTTAATTCCCAACCCTCCTTCAACTTTCGGGCAGAAGATATCGGACCAGGCCACTTTAGCACCATGGCGGTTCAAGGAAGAGCCTTTCCATAAGAAAGCCGATAGAATACCTTCAATATCTTTGATGACTTTGACGGGAAGAATGAAATGGGAGCTCCAAAAAGTCTGGATACTGAAGAGAACCGAATGAATAAGTTGTAACCTCCCAGCATAGGAGAGGAACCGATTGGTCCAGAGCTTGATCCTCCTCAAAATACGATCGACCAAGGCATGGCAGTCAAGAGCTTTAAGTTTGGAGGAAATGAGAGAAACCCCAAGATATCTGATAGGGAATTTGCCCAGATTGTAACCAATGAAATTCGCAATCTCATGATGCAAAGGAGCCGTCACACCCGAGATAAAAATGGAGCTTTTAGAACTGTTAGGGGTTAAACCCGATAGAGAGGAGAAAGTATCAAGAGCATCCTTAACCACATTGATGGAATTAAGATCCCCATGGCAAAAGACCAGTTAATCATCCGCAAAGCATAAGTGGGTTAAGTTGGATTTCCGGCATCTCCAATGATAGTTGAAAGACGTGGAGGATTTGATTTTCAGGTCAAGAATCCGAGAGAAGACATCCATACAAATGATAAATAAATATGGAGATAACGGATCACCTTGGCGGAGGCCTTTCTTCCCTTCAAAGAAACCATGAAGTTCCCCATTAATAGCAATTGAGTACTTGGCAGAAGAGACACAAGCCTTGATCCATCCAATGAAGATAGCAGGGAATCCAAGAAGGCGGAGAGAATCCCACAGGAAGTCCCAACGCACAGAATCGAAGGCCTTCATAAGATCAATTTTGAGAGTACAGTTCGGGCTGCTTGATGAGAGATGATATCCTCGAACAAGCTCCTGGGCCATCAAAATGTTGTCACCGATATGCCTAGAATGCACAAAAGCCGATTGAGCTTCAGATATAATAGATGGAAGGACTTCTGTCAGACGATCAGCGAGGAGCTTGGAGATGCATTTGTAGATCGTATTGCAGCAAGAGATAGGTCTGAAGTCCTTTAATTTGGAGGCATTGGGAACTTTAGGAATGAGAGCAACAGTAGTGCAATTTGCTTCCTTGAGAAGAATTCCATTAGTAAAAATTCCCTGATGGCCGCAGTGATGTCCGGTCCAACAACATGCCAGGTCTTATGGAAGAAAAAGGCGTTGAAACCGTCAGGGCCAGGAGCTTTGTTAGGATGAAGTCTGAAGAAAGTAGCTTTGATAACATCGTCCGAGAAATCGCCGCATAAGTTAGAAATTTGATCTGGAGAAAGAGTGCGGTCCTTGAAGAAATTGATCATCCCGCTGCCATCATAAGTGGATCCACAGTCCTTGCCAAGAAGATGCATATAGAATCGAACCACCTCATTACAGATCTGATCCTTCTCCCGAATCCAATCCCCATTTTCATTTTGAATGCAGAGAATCTTGTTCACGTTGTTTCTACCTTTAATAGAGTTGAAGAAAAAAGCAGTGTTGCGATCACCTTCTTTCAACCATTGAACTCAGCTTCGCTGCCTTACATAGCTCTCTTTCCCCCTAGTGAGAAGAGATAGTCGCTTTGCACAGTCCATCTCCCTCATCAATAGGTCAGGGTCATTTGATCCAGCAGCAACAGCAGACTGAAGAACAGCCAGCTCGTTGCGAAGAGCAGTAAGATCACCATTAATCAACTCATTCTTGGTCTTGCTCAGCGCTTTCAATGCCGATTTAACAAGTTTAAGTTTTTTGTATACTTTGAACATTGCATATCCAGCAATAGGAGTGCTCCAGATATCCTCAATTAATGGGAGAAATTCGTCGAATTCAGACCAAAAGTTGAAAAATTTGAAGGGTGATTTGAATAGAGGGAACTTCATTCCAAGATCAACAACTGCCGGGGAGTGATCTGAGAGTCCATAAGGTAGGAATTCAGCAGTAGATTGAGGGAAGGAGTTGAACCATGGAGGATTAACAAGTGCACGATCCAGCTTCCTAAGAATGTGCCCAGTCAATCTGGAATTATGCCAGGTGAAGAAACACCCGCCGTAGCGAAGATCATCCAGGCCAGCTTCAAACAGAGAGTTATTAAACTCATCCATGATGCAGGGCCACTCAGAAGAACCACCCTTCCTTTCATGACGGAAGCGAATGGCATTGAAGTCCCCCATTACAATCCAAGGGCGCTGAGCGAAAGAGATAGCATGATCTCTCAGATTATTCCATAACTGTCTTCTTGCCGTAGCTTCATTAGAACCATAAGCAAATGAGGCAATAAACTGAGCATTAGAAGAAAGAATTGTGATAGTGAGATGGAAGATCTGGTCATTTTTGGAAACAACACTAGCATTAATCATTTTAGGATCCCACCAGACCCAGATTCTACCAGAGCTATCCCCATCATACAGATTGATGCTATTCCAGCCCTTAATCATACTCTGTTCGAATTTCTCCTTGCTACTAGGCTTAATCTTAGTCTCAAGCAGAGCTAAACAAGAGAGCTTTTGAGAGTGCACAAAATGGCGAATTTCCGAATGCTTAGATGGATCATTAAGGCCCCGAATATTCCAAGAGCCTAGCTTAATCATTTGGGTTAAAGGAGAGATTCCTCTGGAACAACCCATCGGGACATCCAGGCAGCTGTCGGATCGGCGGAGACGAGGAAGGAGAAGAATCCTCACATCCAAACAGGGGGGGATAAAGCAGAGGAGGAGAAGTCCCTAACAAGAGAAACAGAGGAATTTCCAATTGGGACTGTAGCTACTGTAGCAAATGCATTCGGATTGTCAAATATCGGATCGTCAACAGCTCCTGTACCAGACGGATCGTCAGCAGCAAACGGATCGACACCCTGTAGCTACTGTAGCTACTGTAGCAACTGCAATCTGAGCAACTGCAATCGGATCGTCAAATATCGGATCGTAAAATACTGTAGCAAATTCATAAGAATTGGTAGAGGAGATCAATCCACTAGCAGAAGAAACACGATGAGAGAGAGCCTTTGTAGGATGAAGATGCAGAGCATTGGAGGAAGGGGAGGACATATTCAACACAATACAAGAGATATTTTGAGAGTGAACAAGGTGACGGACCTCCGAGAGCTTTGAGGAATCGTTGAGGCCCCGGATGTTCCAATCAGAGCTATCTCTTTCTCTGTCTGCAGCTCGGGAGATAAATTTGCTGCTTCCTTTGTGTATGGCTCAAACGATGTCTCAGCCCGTAGGCTTCTCTGGGGTAGTTTGAAGGATCATGCAAACCTCTTTGCCCATTTACCTTGGATCATTTTGGGGGATTTTAATGCCATCCGCTATCGACATGAGAGGAAGGGAGGTAGCTCTGATTGGCCTTCCCATATGGATGATTTAAATGATACTCTCTTCGAAGCCGGTTTGGAGGATCTCAGATTCGGTGGATCACCTGGCACAATTCTAGAGCTGTTGGGCATATCCTCAGGAAGCTGGATAGAGTTCTTGCAAATCCTTCATGGCTCAATTTCTATCCTAACTCTTCAGCTGAATTTCTTCCGTATGGACTTTCTGATCATTCAGCGGCTGTGGTGAAGCTTGGGGCTCATTTCCCTACTTATAAATCTCCGTTCAAATTCTTTAACCACTGGTCTGAGTTTGAGGAGTTCTTCCCTTTAGTTGAGCATATCTGGAATACCCACGTGGATGGTCATGCTATGTTCAGGGTCTGCAGGAAGCTGAAGCTTCTCAAATCAGCCTTGAAGGAGTTGTGTAGAAGTAAGAATGCTTTGGTTAATGGGGATTTGGCTGATCTTAGAGCTGAGCTCACTGAGTTGCAATCTTCTATAGCTGCTGGTAATCATGCGGTGGATCTCATTGATAAAGAGAGAGACTGTGCTATGAGGATTAGTTCTATCTGCAAGGGAAGGGAATCGTATGCTAGGCAGAAGAGTAGGATTCAGTGGCTGCAGGAAGGGGACCGAAATTCTGCTTTCTTTTACAATTCCATCAAAAGTAGGAACAATGTCAATAAGATTTTATCTATCCAAGATGTTTCGGGAGCTTTGATCCGGGACAAGCTTCAAATCAGTCATGAGGTGGTCGTTTTCTTCAAGCAACTGCTGGGTTCTGACTGTTCCACCGCCTATGAAGGGATTGAGTCTCTCAAGCCTTTCGTGAATCAGGTCCTAAACTCTGACCAAATCAGGAAATTGGGTTTTCTTTTCTCTGATGATGAAATAAAGAACTCTATATTCAGCCTGCACCCAAACAAAGCTCCTGGGCCGGATGGTTTTAATGCCTTTTTCTATCAGAGGACTTGGTCCATTGTGGGTGAAGAGGTGATTTCTGCTATCAAGGATTTCTTTGCTAATGGTTTGCTTCTTAAGGAAGTAAATTGCACTATCCTTGTTCTCATTCCCAAGGTTCCTAATGCTTCAAAGTTAAAGGATTATAGGCCGATCTCCTGCTGCAACACTATTTACAAGAGCTAAGCTGCTTGCTAACCGGTTAAAGGAAGTTCTTCCTTCTTTTGTTAATGAAGCCCAAGCTGCTTTTGTCCAAGGCAGGCAGATTGGTGATAATATCTTGATGGCTCAAGAGCTGGTTCGGGGATATCATCTCCATTCATCTTCCCCTAAATGTGCCCTCAAGATTGATCTAAGGAAGGCTTTCGACTCTGTTAGATGGGACTTCCTCTGGGACTCATTGCAGCTTCTTGGTTTTCCTTCAAATTTCATTGGCTGGATCAGGAGCTGTGTCTCTTCTGCTAAATATTCGGTGGCTATCAACGGTGAGCTCAATGGTTTTTTTGAAGGGAGGAAAGGCATTCGTCAAGGTGATCCTATCTCTCCATACTTATTTGTTATCTGTATGGATATCTTCTCTAGAATTTTGTCCCGGAAAATTGAGGAGTCTCCATTTTTTAGATACCACTGGAGATGCAGGAAATCTAAGTTATCTCACCTTTGTTTTGCTGATGACTTGATGATCTTTTGCCATGGTGATCTGAATTCTATTCAAGTTGTGAAAGATGCTCTTGCTACATTCTCTTCCCTTTCGGGACTTAGTCCAAATGTGGACAAATGCTCTACTTTCCTTTCGGGTGTCAAAGGCCAGATGCATCAAGATATTTTGAATCATCTGGGATTTCCACTTGGTTCATTTCCCATTAGATACTTGGGGGTTCCGCTCATTTCATCCAAGCTCAATGCTCGTGATTGTCAAGCTCTGGTTGATCGTATTTTGGGGAGAATTAAAACCTGGACCAATCGCTTCCTTTCATATGCGGGTAGAGTTCAGCTTATTCAATCTGTTCTTTTTAGTATCCAGTCTTTTTGGTGCGCCCATTTCATTCTTCCTGCCAAGGTCACCAAAACCATTGAGAGCATCCTTTCGGCTTTCCTCTGGAGCGGAGTCTCTATGAATCGTTATGGTGCTAAAGTAGCTTGGGCTGATATCTCCACTCCTAAAGCTGAAGGTGGTCTCGGGATTAAGAAAATTAAAGACTGGAATGTTGCCTCCATGACTCGATATGTTTGGCTGTTATGCAATCCTTGCTCTTCTTCCTTATGGGCTACTTGGGTTAAGTTGAACCTGCTGCACAAGGAGCATTTCTGGGTTGCTAAAGTCCCTTGGAATTGCTCGTGGACTTGGAGGAGGCTTCTTAAAATTAGAGACAGAGTGAAGCCTTTCATCTCTGTGAAAGTTGGGAACGGCGAGAGTACCTCACTGTGGTTTGATGCCTGGAGACCTCAAGGCCCTATCTGTACCTCTCCTCATGCTAGAGTTATTTATGACTCGGGCCTCACCGCTGATGCAAAGGTTAGTGCTATTATCTCTTCTGGCTATTGGTTGTGGCCTCCTGCTGATTCTTATGGGCTGATTAGTCTCAGAGAGGAATCTAGTTCTCTTCATTTGCCCAACTGTTCTCATATTGATAAGTGGAGTGGGACGGCTCCTTGGACTTCTCAATCAAAAAGCTTGGAATGTCATCAGATCTCCTTCTAACCGAGTGCCTTGGGCTCACTTGGTTTGGTTCAAGCATCATGTCCCTCGGCACTCATTTATCCTCTGGCTTGCAATCCGTGGGAGGCTACCTTCTCAGGACCGGCTTTTATCATTCGGGTTGATTTGTCATATGAAGTGTGTTCTATGTCATGATGATGTGGAAGATCACAACCACCTCTTCTTTGATTGCCCATTCTCTTGTCGGGTTTGGACTGCTATTGCTTGTAAGTGCGATCTTTTGCCTTATCCTTATTCTTGGGAGACCCTGTGGCCGAGGCTGTGCTGTGATATAAAAGGATCTTCGCTTTTGTCCACTATTAGGAAGCTTGCCTTGGAGCTACAATCTATTTCATATGGATGGAAAGAAACTCTCGCAAGCATGGCCGTATACTTCATAATGAGCGAGGAATCGTCACTTCAAGCATGGACTCTATCAGGCAGAAGTTGGATGGCTCTAATTTCCCTTTTAATCCTGTAAATCTGCATCTGATTCAAAAATGGCAACTACCCGATACCCTACTCCGATGACATCTAGATGCTGGGGATATTTTGATGTTGTCTTTCTTAGCTTTCATCTCGTGTGAGATGTCTTCACCTGTTGTTTAGGTTTCTTCTGTTCTTACTTGTCTTATCCGGGGTATGCCCCGTTTTCATGTACTTATCTCTCCTTTACTTATAAATTCATACTTCACTTTTCAAAAAATGATTTGATGATTTTTGCCGAGGAGATTTGGATTCTATAAAAGTTGTTAAAGAAGCTTTGATACTTTCTCCTCTCTCTCAGGTCTTAAACCTAATGAAACAAAATGCTCCATTTTCCTCTCGGGTGTTACGGATCATATGCAGCATGAAACTGTTAATTACTTGGGATTTCCTCTTGGCTCTTTCTCCATCAGATATTTGGGTGTCCCTCTTATATCCACAAAGCTCAAAGCTCTTGATTGTCGTGCTCTAGTTGATCGTATCTTGGGGAGGATCAAGGTTTGGACAAACCGTTTTCTCTCTTATGCTGGAAGATTGCAGCTCATCCAGTCGGTTATTTTTAGTATTCAATCATTTTGGAGTGCCCATTTCATCCTACCAGCAAAAGTTATCAAAGTAATAGAAGGTATTCTCTCGGCTTTTCTCTGGAATGGTGTTTCTCTGAAAAGGCATGGCGCAAAAGTTGCTTGGGCTGACATTTCTACACCTAAAGAAGAAGGAGGTCTGGGAGTTAAGAAGGTTAGGGATTGGAATGTTGCCTCAATGACTCGTTATATTTGGTTATTATGTCAACCTTGCGCTAATTCATTATGGGCTGCCTGGGTTAAGAATTTGCTTCACAAGGAACACTTTTGGGTGGCGAAAGTCCCATGGAATTGTTCTTGGACTTGGAGGAAGATCTTCAAGATTCGGGATAGAGTGAAGGATTTTATTTCAGTGAAAGTGGGGAATGGAGAAAGCACCTCCCTTTGGTTTGATTCATGGAGACCTCAAGGCCCCAAGGTATTCAGTGGCTATTAATGGTGAACTCAATGGTTTCTTTGATGGGAAGAAAGGTCTTCGTCAAGGGGACCCAATCTCTCCTTATCTTTTTGTTATATGCATGGAAGTCTTCTCTAGGATTCTTGATCAGAAAATCCATGCCTCCCCCTCTTTCAAATTTCATTGGAGATGCCGGAAATCCAAGACTTCACATCTATGTTTTGCAGATGATCTGATGGTTTTTTGTCGTGGAGATTTGAACTCTATAAATGTGGTGAAGGATGCCCTTGACACGTTCTCCTCTCTCTCCGGTCTTACTCCTAATCACTCCAAAAGCTCCACCTTCCTCTCGGGTCTCGGTTCATCTCCAGCAGGATATTACTGACTTGCTGGGTTTCTCTCTTGGCTCTTTTCCAATTAGATATCTGGGTGTCCCTCTAATTACCACAAAACTCAAAGCTTCTGATTGTCTTTCTTTGGTTGATCGTATTTTAAGGAGGATCAAAGTTTGGACTAATCGTTTCCTCTCCTATGCTGGCAGACTGCAACTCATCCAATCGGTAATTTTTAGTATTCAGTCCTTTTGGAGTGCTCACTTCATTCTTCCAGTTAAAATCACTAAAGATATTGAAAGCATTCTTTCGGCCTTCTTATGGAACGGTGTTTCCTTGAACCGGTATGGAGCTAAAGTATCTTGGTCTACCATCACTACTCCCAAGGAGGAAGGGGGTTTGGGTATAAAGAAGATCCGGGATTGGAATGCAGCATCAATGGCTCGGCACATTTGGTCACTATGCAATCCTTGCTCTAAATCCTTATGGGCTGCCTGGGTTAAGCTAAATCTTTTGCATAAAGAACACTTTTGGGTGGTAAAAGTCCCTTGGGATTGCTCTTGGACTTGGAGGAAAATTCTTAAGATTCGGGATAGAGTGAGGAATTTCATTTCTTTTAAGGTGGGGAATGGCGATAGCACCTCCCTTTGGTTTGATTCATGGAGACCTCAAGGACCTATTTGCTCTTCTTCTCATGCTAGAGTTATCACCGACTCGGGCCTTTCCAAAGATGCTAAGGTTAGTGCCATCATTTATGCTGGAAATTGGAGGTGGCCGGCCGCGAATTCCCTTGAGCTTATCACCTTGAAATCTGAAACCGGTTCTCTTCCTTTACCTGATTGCAGCTGTTCGGATAAGGTATTATGGGAAGGTTCTACTGCGTTCTCTATTAAGAGAGCTTGGAATATCCTCCGGTTACCTTCCCAACGTGTTGATTGGGCTCATTTAGTCTGGTTTAAGCATCATGTACCAAGGCATTCTTTCATTTTATGGCTTGCCATTAGAGGTAGACTTGCTACCCAGGATCGTCTTATCTTTTTGAAAGGTAAAGTATAAAATGTATTAATAATGTGAGAATGAAAGTACAGGTACTTCGGGCAGTCCCCGGAGTAACTAAAAGGCCCAAAAGGGATAGATCCACAAAAAGGAAAACATCCCTAGACTAAAGGGGAACGAAACATCTGAGAACAGACGTGAAGTGATCACAGAGAAATCAACACAAAAGGATCAACTAGAAATGGAGGGAGAGAGCTGCCACCTATCAATCAAACGTTGGTCACCGTCCTTCTTTGGGAAGACAGCACCATCCAAACTCGACCTAACAGACTCCAATATTTTGGAAAGAATCCCAGCTTCATTAAGAGGTCTTTTGCCATGCTTGCGAGAGTTCCTTTCAAGCCAAATTAGGTACAAAGAAGCCCCCAGAGCTAGTCTACGAATAATGGAAAGAAGGGAGTTGCCTTTGATGTTCCTGCACAGCCACGGCGTCAAGAGCTCCCACGAAGAAGGATAATGCTGAAAGTCGCACAAACTGGCAATAGAAGACCATATCCGAAAGGAAACCGAGCAGTTGAAGAACAGATGGTTGTGATCCTCTGTATGGTCATTGCATAGAAAGCAGTTTAAATTACAGAGAATACCGAAGGAGTGAAGGCGATCCTGAGTAGAGAGTCTACCGTGAATCGCTAACCATAAAAGGAAGGAGTGCCTCGGGACATGATGCTTAAACCATAGAAGGTGAGCCCAATCAACACGATTGTTATGAGCACGGATACAGTTCCAAACTCTTTTAATGGAGAAATCGGTGGAACCATCCCAAAGAATCTGATCTGGATGACTACAATCGGGTAAAGCGAGGGATCTAGTCTCAATCTTCAATTGAAAGAGCTCGATAGAATTTGCAGCAGGCCAGTTCCAGAGGCCGGAGGAGAGGATTTCACTGACCTTTGCATCAATGGTGAGACCAGAATCAGAAATAACTCTGGCATTTGAGGAGGTGCAGATAGGTCCAAGGCTACGCCAAGAATCAAACCAAAGAGAAGTAGAAGCTCCATTCCCAACTCTGACTGTGATATAGGCCTTTACTCTATCCCGAAGCTTAAGGATTTTCCTCCAAGTCCAGGAGCAATTCCATGGAACTTTAGCAACCCAAAAGTGATCTTTATGAAGCAGATTCTTCTTTACCCACGCTGCCCACAGAGATTTAGAGCAAGGCTGGCATAATAACCAGATATAACGGGTCATGGAGGCATAATTCCAGTCTCTAATTTTTTGATCCCCAATCCCCCTTCGTCTTTCGGGCACGAGATGTCCGACCATGCTACTTTGGCTCCATTGCGATTCAAAGAACATCCCTTCCATAAAAAAGCCGATAGAATCCCTTCAATATCTTTGAGAACCTTAACCGGGAGAATGAAATGAGAACTCCAAAAAGACTGGATACTGAATAATACAGATTGAATGAGTTGTAACCTTCCAGCATAGGATAGGAAACGATTTGTCCAGAGCTTGATCCTCTTCAGAATACGGTCAACAAGAGCATGGCAATCGATAGCTCTAAGCTTCGAGGAGATCAAAGGAACCCCCAGATATCTGATGGGAAAGGAGCCAAGCTTGAAGCCAATGAAGTTTACAAGATCATGATTAGAATCCACCGGCAATCCGGAAATAAAGATCGAACTTTTGGCATTATTTGGGACCAAGCCGGAGAGAGAAGAGAAGGTATCCAGAGCATCCTTCACAACTGTAATGGAGTTCAGGTCGCCGCGACAGAAAACCAGCAGATCATCAGCAAAGCATAAATGAGTAATTCTAGAATCCCGACATCTCATGTGGTATTTGAAGGAAGAGGAAGCACGGATTTTTTGATCAAGAATCCGAGAGAGGACATCCATGCAGATAACAAATAAGTATGGTGAGATGGGATCACCTTGACGGAGACCTTTCTTCCCTTCAAAGAATCCATTAAGTTCACCATTGATTGCAATAGAATACCTGGCAGAAGTGACACAGGCTTTGATCCAGCCGATGAAAATGGGAGGAAAGCCAAGCAGTCGAAGAGAATCCCAGAGAAAGTCCCAACGAACAGAATCAAATGCTTTCATTATATCAATTTTGAGGACGCAGTTCGGGGAGGAGGTGAAACGATGGTAACCACGAATTAGCTCCTGAGCCATAAGAATGTTGTCTCCAATATGCCTTCCCTGAACAAATGCGGACTGAGCCTCATTGATAAAAGACGGGAGGACTTCCTTTAACCGGTTAGCAAGGAGCTTTGCAATACATTTATAGATTGTATTGCAACAGGAGATCGGTCTGAAATCCTTAGGATGAGCTGCATTCGGGACTTTGGGGATAAGCACAACAGACGTGCAATTTGTTTCCTTGAGAAGTTTAGCAGTGGAGAAAAAGTCCCTAATAGCCAAAGAGATATCAGCTCCCACGATAGACCAAGTGTGTTGGAAGAAATAAGCATTGAAGCCATCCGGTCCTGGTGCTTTATTTGGATGAAGCTGAAAGAAAGCTGCTTTAATTTCATCATCAGTGAAACCGATGCTTAACTTGCTAACCTGATCTGGGGAGAGAACTGGATCAAGGAAGAGATCAAGCTGTTCGGTCCCGACATAATCTGTGCCAGAATCCGTGCCTAGGAGTTGCTTGTAGAAGCAAACGATTTCTTGAACAATCTGTTCCTTGTCTCTAATCCAATCACCATTTTGATTCTGGATGCAGAGGATACTGTTGGTGTTATGTCTCCCTTTAACCGAGTTGAAGAAGAAGGCAGAGTTTTTGTCACCTTCCTTAAGCCATTGGATTCTGCTTTTTTGTTTGGCGTAGCTCTCCCTCCCCTTGTAGGCGGTGGCCAGCCTATTAGCACAATCTTGCTCCTTTTCAAGCAGATCGCTGATATTTGAGCCACCGGCAATAGACGATTGAAGGCCATCAAGTTCAGTGCGTAGAGAGGAAAGATCCCCATTGATAAGAACATTTTTTGTCTTACATAAATCCTTGAGAGCAGATTTTAATAGTTTCAATTTCCTGTAGACTTTGAACATGGAGTGACCAGCAACCGGAGTGTTCCAAACCCTCTCAACTAACGGCATAAATTCATCAAACTCAGACCAGAAGTTGAAGAATTTGAAGGGGGTTTTGAATAGCGGACGATTCAGCCCAAGATCCACAACAGCCGGTGAATGATCAGAGAGACCAAACGGAAGAAAATGGGCATTTGCATGATGGAATTTATTGAGCCAGATAGAATTCACAAGAGCCCTGTCAAGCTTGCACATGATATGCCCACTGGCTCTTGAGTTATGCCAGGTGAAGAGAAATCCACTGAAGCGAAGATCGTCCAGACCAGCATGAAACAGGGCATTATTAAGATCATCCATGTGGCTCGGCCATTGAGAACTACCTCCTTTTCTTTCTTGCCTGAAGCGGATAGCATTGAAGTCTCCCATAACAAGCCACGGCAGTTGGGAGAAGGGAGCAGCATGATCAATCAAGTTCTTCCAGAGACAGCGGCGAGTCACAAGGTCATTTGAGCCGTAAACAAAAGAGCTGACAAAACGCTCGCCAGAGCCTATGATAGTGAGAGACAAATGGATAATTTGATCCAGTTTGGAGATAACAGATGCAAGAAGAATTTTAGGGTCCCACCAGATCCAAATCCTTCCCGAGTTATCTTCATCATAAAAGTTATAGCAATCCCATCCCGGAAACAGAGACGATTGGAACTTATCTTTATTGCAAGGATTGATCTTGGTCTCAAGGAGAGCAATACAGGAGATTTTTTGGGTATGTACAAGATTCTTAACCTCCGAATGCTTAGAGGGATCGTTTAGACCCCTGATGTTCCAGGAAGCTACCTTGATCATTTGGATGATTTGGATAGAAGCCCTCTGGAGAGTCCAGAGCTAGCAGCAAGCTTCTTGTCCTTCTTTTTCTTCCTTCCCAGTTTCATCTCCACTTCATCAATCATAATAACTTTCCTGGCTAACAGGGGAGTGCTTGAGGGGGACGATGAAGGAGGAGAGGTCCCCAGATGAGCATTAGAATTTGAATAGGCATCGACAGGGTGACGAGTGGAGCCGGATTGATCTTCATGAGGAGAAACAGAGGAAATGACCACAAGTTCCTGTAGCAATGCATTCGGATCGTCAAATGCTAACGGGTCAGTAGGTCCTGTAGCTAACGGATCGTCAAATGTTATTGGATTTTCATCGCCGTCAGCTATCGGATCTGTAGCTAATTTCGGATCGCAGAGTCCTGAACCAGACGGAGCATCCACAGCAACAATCGGCTCGACAGCTGAAACGGGCGCTCCATGACATCCCATATCAGGAAGAACTCCAGCTGATCTCAGGGCAGTGAAAGAATTAACAGAAGATTGCAACCCATTTGATGGAAGGGCATTCGAAAAGGGCAAATCCTGATTCATAGAAGCAGAGGCTGAGGCATGCATAGCCTTTGGCGAGCGTGAGAGATTTTCCGGCACGGCCCTACGATTGGAAACCACAGTCTTCCATTCATCATCACGCAGCGGAAGAGTTATAGGATTTGCAGATTTAGGAATCCAAATCTTATGGCCAGGTTTCTTACAGTTTGAAGAAAGGTGCCCGAACACCTTACAGATAGAACACCTCTTGGGGATCCAGTTGTAAGCAACTTTGATTTCAGCAACGCTCCCATCCTCCAGTTCAATCTCGAAAGCGTCCGGTAGGGAGTCTTCTATATCAATCTCAATACATACTCTGGCATAGCTCAATCTCCTACGAGAGGAAGTCATATAGTCAGCATGGAGAGGTTTCCCGACCATGCTTGCTATGTAGCTGAGGCCATCTTCTGTCCAAAACTCCAGCGGCACGTTGTAGAAATTAACCCAGATCGGAACTTTCCTACAGCCCTCCTTCGTCAGGTTCATGCATGGGGACCATCTCTTTAGGAAAATAGGTCTCCCCCCAAAGTGCCAAGGACCTCCCTCCAGAGCAGCCTTCAGATTATCCGAGCAAGGAAAATTGAAGAAAAAGAAACCGTTGTCGTTACTTTGCACATTAATCAATCCGAGTTTGCCCCAGTGTTTCATGGCGGTCGCTTGAACCAGGGAGAAAGGAAGATTGTCCAGGAAAAATCCCACCATGGTATTCTTCCAGATAGAAGAGCCTTGCAATGCCACGGAAGAGGGAAGTTTAATAATAACTTTGCCTTCAGTTGAAATGACCTCCGGTTTGATGAATTTGAGCTGCATAGAAGAAGGAGATTCTTTAAGAAGGGACGCCCAGACGGGCGGATGCTTGCCCTGAGACTCCTTTGTATCACAGGAGACGCCATGAAGGCCCAATGGATGAGCCTGAGAGGTAATCTCCGAGGGAGCTGATCTCAGTTGCAAATTGGCCTGATCTTCTTTGACTATGGACGCCCAGGAAGAATGAGCCTTAGCCGCAGCAACGGAAGCAACGCCCGGGAGACCAGAGGAGGAGATCGGGAGAAATGAGCAAGGGGGAGCAGAATCAACTAACTGAGATTTAACCAGGGGAGGGAAACTAAGTTCCGAAAATTTGAATTTGGAAGAAGTGGATCGTCTTATCTCTTATGGTATTCATTGTCAGACGGCTTGCTATTTATGTCGTCACAGATTGGAGGATCACGATCATCTGTTTTTCAGCTGTCCTTTCTCTTCACGGGTTTGGTCTACCATTGCTAGAAAATGTGGCTTAGCGCACTTCCCATCTTCTTGGGAGAGTCTGAGGCCGTGGCTTTGCAGAAATATCAAAGGAGCCTCCTTTCATTCTATTGTTTGTAGGCTTGCCTTGGGTGCTGCTTTGTACTTCATATGGTTAGAAAGAAACTCCCGCAAGCATGGGCGCTTGCTTCTAAAGGAACAAAGTATTGTCTCTAAGATTATGGACTCGATCAGGCTGAAGTTGGAGGGTGCTACTTTTCCCAGAAATGCGGCAAATCTCCAGTTGATTGATAGATGGCAACTACCCTCCTCTCTTTTGAGTTAATCCAGTTCGGTCTTTTGTAACCTTATTGTTTGACTTGGTTGGTCTGGTTTTATTTTGGCCTTAGGTTATTTCAACCTTTTGGTGGATGTTTTCCCTTGCTTGTATGCTTGCGGGCTCTGTCCCGCTCTCTTGTACTTATAATTCTTTTTTTAATACAAATCACCTTTAACTTTCAAAAAAAAAAAAAAAAAGAGACCTCAAGGCCCCATATGCTCTTCTTCTCAAGCTAGAGTCATTTCTGACTCGGGTCTTACAAAAGAAGCAAAGGTTAGTGCCATTATTTCATCCGGCAATTGGAGATGGCCTGTAGCAAATTCAAATGAGCTGATCAGCTTGAAAGATGAATCCTGTTCCCTTCCATTGCCCGACTGCTCCCAGCAAGATATGGTGGTTTGGGATGGATCAAGGGATTTCACAATCAAAAGAGCATGGAACAAACTTCGGTCCTCTTCCCAGCGTGTTGATTGGGCACATTTGGTATGGTTTAAACATCATGTTCCAAGGCATTCTTTCATCTTATGGTTAGCATTAAGAGGTAGGCTTTCCACTCAAGATCGTCTTTTCTCTTTCGGAATTATCCAACACATGACTTGCTACTTATGTCAAGATCCAAGGGAGGATCATAGTCACCTGTTCTTCAATTGCCCTTTCTCTTTCCGGGTTTGGTCTACAATTGCTAGTAAATGTGACTTAACGCACTTTCCATTCTCTTGGGAGAGTTTGAGGCCGTGGCTTTGCAGCAAACTCAATGGGTCCTCTCTTCTCTCCATTGTTAGCAGACTTGCATTGGGAGCTACAATTTACTTCATATGGTATGAAAGGAACTCACGCAAGCACGGACGCAAGGCCCATAATGAAAGAGGGATTATTACTATGATTATGGATTCGGTTAGGCTGAAGTTGGATGGTGCTAAATATCCTAGAAATACTGCAAATCTCCATGTGTTAGGAAGATGGCATCTTCCCCCTTCCCTTTTGAGAAGCTAATCTGACAGCGATCATAGTTTGAAAGCTCTTAGTTAGTTTTTGGATGATTTCTCTTGAGGTTTGTATTTCCTATGTTTGAGGATGTATTTCCTTTTGCGGGATGTATTTCCCTTTGCTTGATTTTAGTATCTTCTGGGGTATGCCCCGTGTTCTTGTACTTGTAACTCCTTTTCTTCTGTGTTAATACAACTCACACTTTTACCTTTCAAAAAAAAAAAAAAATATGGAGTGATGCTGCATCATGATCAGGTTAGATCAAACACTAATCAAGTTTAATTTTGAGTGTTGCTCTAAGATTAGGCTCGATGAAGTTAAAGATAATACCCAAATCAAGTTTAATCAAGAGCATTACACTAAGATTGGGTTTGATCAAACTTAGAATAAACCCAAATCAGATCAAATCAAAAGCGTTGCCCTAAAATCGGGTTCGATAAAACAACAAACCTAAATCAAGTCTTTTTTAGAGTGCTGCTTCAAGATCGGGTTAGTTCAAACCAAGATGGAGCCCAAATTAAGTATAATATGAAGCATTGCTTTGATATCAATTTAGATCAAACTCTGATCGAACCTGAATCAAGTTAAATTAGGAGCATCGTTCAAGATCAAGTTAGGTCAAACCCGAATCGAGTTCAATTTAGAGTGTTACTCCATGATTAGTTTAGATCAAATAAGATCAAGCCCTAATCAATTTCAATCTAAAACATTATAATATGATCAGCCTAGATCAAACTTTGATCTCTTTTCATTTGATCGAACCTGAATCAAGTCCAATCTAGAGCAATGCTCCACAAGATTAGTTTGAATGAAACGAAGATCAAACTTGAATTTAGTTCAATATGCTGCATTTGTTTAAAAATTGGGTTAGATCAAACCAACGTCAATTCTGAATCAAGTCGAATCTTGGGCATTGGCACAAGTTCGGGTTAGATCAAAACTAAGATCGGACCCAAATAAAATCTCATACGGAGCGTTGCTCCAAGATTGAAATTAGATCAAACTTAAATCAAACATGAGTCAAGTCCAACGTGGAGCATCGTTTCAAGATTGTGTTGGATCAAACATAGATCAAACCTCGATTAAGTACAATCTCGAGCATTCCTCCAATATTGATAGATCAAAGTTAGATCAAATTAGACCAAATTCTAATCAAGTACAATCTAGAGAGTTACTTAGTGATATTTTTCAACACTAGGTTGAACCAAGTTCAAGTTAAACCCAAATCAGATCCCATCTAGACAATTGCTCCGAGATTGGGTCGGATAAAATTTACATCAAACATGAATCAACTTCAATTTAGAGTGTTGAATCAAGATATGGTTAAATCAAATTAAATCAAACACAAATCAAGTTCAATCTAGAGCACTTATATAATATCGGGTTGGATAAAATTAAGATCAATCCTAAATAAAGTTAAATATAGAGCATTATTCTAAGATCGGGTTAGATGGAGCTAAATAAAGTTCATTCTCGAGCGTTACACCAAGATTGGGTGAAATCAAACTAAAATCAAGTTCAATCGAAGCATTACTCCATGATTGGATTAGATCTAACCTACATCAAGCTAATTGAAGTTCAATCTGGAGCGTTGCTACAAGATCGGGCCAAATCAAGGCTAAATCAATTTGAATTTGGAATGTTGCTCTAAGTTCGGATTGGATCAAACTTAGATCAAACCTTCTGAGTCAAGTCCAATTGGAAGTGATGCTCCAAGATCGGGTCGAGCCAAACTTAGATCAAATTTCAAAATAAGTCCAATCTAAAGCATTGCAACAAGACCAGGTTAGATCAAATTAGATCCACATGAATCAAATCTAATTTGCAGCATTGCTCTAAGAAAAGGTTGGATCAAACCCAAACCAAGTCAAATCGAGAGCGTTGCTCGAGGATCGAGTTGGATCAAACTTATATCAAACCCAAATCAAGTCCAATCTGGATTCTATTATTGTTATATCGAACTCAATCAACCTTTGATCAAACCCCAATCAAGTTCAATTTAAAGCATTGCTCTAAGATCAGGGTGGATTAAACTTAAATCCGACCTGGAACAAATCAAATATGTAACATTGCTCTAAGATCGGGTTCAACTAAACTTTGATCAAATCGAATTAAGTTCAATATGGAGCCTTGATCTTAGGTTGAGCTTGATCAAACCAAGATCAGGCACAAATCAAGTCCGATGTAGAGCATTCCTCAAAGATCGTATTGGATCAAACTTATATCAATCCCGAATTAAGTGAAATATGCTGCATTCCTCCAAGATTGATTTGGTTCAAACTCAAATCAAATATGAATCAAATGCAATTTAATGCATTGTTCCAAGATAGGGTCGGATCGAACTTAGGTCAAACTCAAAATAAAGTTCGATATGGAGCATTTCTCTAAGGTCGGGTTGGATCAATCTTAGCTCTAAGATGCGAATATGGAGTGATGCTGCATCATGATCAGGTTAGATCAAACACTAATCAAGTCTAATTTTGAGTGTTGCTCTAAGATTAGGCTCGATGAAGTTAAAGATAATACCCAAATCAAGTTTAATCGAGAGCATTGCACTAAGATTGGGTTTGATCAAACTTAGAATAAACCCAAATCAGATCAAATCAAAAGCGTTGCCCTAAAATCGGGTTCGATAAAACAACAAACCTAAATCAAGTCTTTTTTAGAGTGCTGCTTCAAGATCGGGTTAGTTCAAACCAAGATGGAGCCCAAATTAAGTATAATATGAAGCATTGCTTCGATATCAATTTAGATCAAACTATGATCGAACCTGAATCAAGTTAAATTAGGAGCATCGTTCGAAGATCAAGTTAGGTCAAACCCGAATCGAGTTCAATTTAGAGTGTTACTTTAGAGTGTTACTCCATGATTAGTTTAGATCAAATAAGATCAAGCCCGAATCAATTTCAATCTAAAACATTATAATATGATCGGCCTAGATCAAACTTTGATCTCTTTTCATTTGATCGAACCTGAATCAAGTCCAATCTAGAGCAATGCTCCACAAGATTAGTTTGAATGAAACGAAGATCAAACTTGAATTTAGTTCAATATGCTGCATTTGTTTAAAAATTGGGTTAGATCAAACCAATATCAATTCTGAATCAAGTCGAATCTCGGGGCATTGGCACAAGTTCGGGTTAGATCAAACTAAGACCGGACCCAAATAAAATCTCATACGGAGCGTTGCTCCAAGATTGAAATTAGATCAAACTTAAATCAAACATGAGTCAAGTCCAACGTTGAGCATCGTTTCAAGATTGTGTTGGATCAAACTTAGATCAAACCTCAATTAAGTACAATCTCGAGCATTCCTCCAATATTGATAGATCAAAGTTAGATCAAATTAGACCAAACTCGAATCAAGTACAATCTAGAGGGTTACTTAGAGATATTTTTCAACACTGGGTTGAACCAAGTTCAAGTTAAACCCAAATCAGATCCCGTCTAGACAATTGCTCCGAGATTGGGTCGGATAAAATTTACATCAAACATGAATCAACTTCAATTTAGAGTGTTGAATCAAGATATGGTTAAACCAAATTAAATCAAACACAAATCAAGTTCAATCTAGAGCACTTATATAATATCGGGTTGGATAAAATTAAGATCAATCCTTAATAAAGTTAAATATAGAGCATTATTCTAAGATCGGGTTAGATGGAGCTAAGTTCAGACCCAAATAAAGTTCATTCTCGAGCGTTACACCAAGATTGGGTGAAATCAAACTAAAATAAGTTCATCGAAGCATTACTCCATGATTGGATTAGATCTAACCTACATCAAGCTAAATGAAGTTCAATCTGGAGCGTTGCTACAAGATCGGGCCAAATCAAGGCTAAATCAATTTGAATTTGGAATGTTGCTCTAAGTTTGGATTGGATCAAACTTAGATCAAACCTTCTGAGTCAAGTCCAATTGGAAGTGATGCTCCAAGATCGGGTCGAGCCAAACTTAGATCAAATTTCAAAATAAGTCCAATCTAAAGCATTGCAACAAGACCAGGTTAGATCAAATTAGATCCACATGAATCAAATCTAATTTGCAGCATTGCTCTAAGAAAAGGTTGGATCAAACCCAAACCAAGTCAAATCGAGAGCGTTGCTCGAGGATCGAGTTGGATCAAACTTATATCAAACCCAAATCAAGTCCAATCTGGATTCCATTATTGTTATATCGAACTCAATCAACCTTTGATCAAACCCCAATCAAGTTCAATTTAAAGCATTGCTCTAAGATCAGGGTGGATTAAACTTAAATCCGACCTGGAACAAATCAAATATGTAACATTGCTCTAAGATCGGGTTCAACTAAACTTTGATCAAATCAGAATTAAGTTCAATATGGAGCCTTGATCTTAGGTTGAGCTTGATCAAACCAAGATCAGGCACAAATCAAGTCCGATGTAGAGCATTCCTCAAAGATCGTATTGGATCAAACTTATATCAATCTCGAATTAAGTGAAATATGCTGCATTCCTCCAAGATTGATTTGGTTCAAACTCAAATCAAATATGAATCAAATGCAATTTAATGCATTGTTCCAAGATAGGGTCGGATCGAACTTAGGTCAAACTCAAAATAAAGTTCGATATGGAGCATTTCTCTAAGGTCGGGTTGGATCAATCTTAGCTCTAAGATGCGAATATGGAGTGATGCTGCATCATGATCAGGTTAGATCAAACACTAATCAAGTCTAATTTTGAGTGTTGCTCTAAGATTAGGCTCGATGAAGTTAAAGATAATACCCAAATCAAGTTTAATCGAGAGCATTGCACTAAGATTGGGTTTGATCAAACTTAGAATAAACCCAAATCAGATCAAATCTAAAGCGTTGCCCTAAAATCGGGTTCGATAAAACAACAAACCTAAATCAAGTCTTTTTTAGAGTGCTGCTTCAAGATCGGGTTAGTTCAAACCAAGATGGAGCCCAAATTAAGTATAATATGAAGCATTGCTTCGATATCAATTTAGATCAAACTCTGATCGAACCTGAATCAAGTTAAATTAGGAGCATCGTTCGAAGATCAAGTTAGGTCAAACCCGAATCGAGTTCAATTTAGAGTGTTACTCCATGATTAGTTCAGATCAAATAAGATCAAGCCCGAATCAATTTCAATCTAAAACATTATAATATGATCGGCCTAGATCAAACTTTGATCTCTTTTCATTTGATCGAACCTGAATCAAGTCCAATCTAGAGCAATGCTCCACAAGATTAGCTTGAATGAAACGAAGATCAAACTTGAATTTAGTTCAATATGCTGCATTTGTTTAAAAATTGGGTTAGATCAAACCAATATCAATTCTGAATCAAGTCGAATCTCGGGGCATTGGCACAAGTTCGGGTTAGATCAAACTAAGATCGGACCCAAATAAAATCTCATACGGAGCGTTGCTCCAAGATTGAAATTAGATCAAACTTAAATCAAACATGAGTCAAGTCCAACGTTGAGCATCGTTTCAAGATTGTGTTGGATCAAACTTAGATCAAACCTCAATTAAGTACAATCTCGAGCATTCATTTTTTTTTGAAAGGTAAAAGTGAATTGTATTAATAAAGAAAAAAGGGAGAGAGAAATAAGTACAAACCCCGGGGCAAGAACCCGGGAGAAAACAGCCAAAAAACAGACAATCACCATACGGTGAAGCAACTCCCAAGAGATCGACAGCTACAAAGCCAAAACAACATCACCAAACCACAAACTCCCAAGGATTCATCGGAGCAGAGAAGCGGGAGGTGCCAGATTTGAATCAAATGAAGATTTGGCGTATTAAGGGGAAATTCGGATCCCTCCAACTTATGCCTGATAGTGTCCATAATTTGACTGATGATTCCTTGCTCATTATGAAGAATACGACCATGCTTTCGAGAGTTCCTTTCCATCCATAAATAATAGATGGTAGCTCCCAACGCAAGCCTCCTGATAATAGAAATGAGCGAAGTCCCTTTGAGAGTACCACACAGCCTCGGCCATAGAGTCTCCCAAGCAGAAGGAAAATGCAAAAGATCACACCTACAAGCAAAAGCAGACCAAACCCGACTGGAGAAATAGCAGGCAAAGAAAAGATGATTGTGATCTTCCACATCTTCAAGACAAAAGAAACACTTCATATGACTAATTAATCCAAAGGATAAAAGCCGGTCTTGTGAAGGGAGCCGTCCTCTTATTGCAAGCCATAGGATGAAAGAGTGCCTAGGAACATGATGCTTGAACCAAACCAAATGGGCCCAAGTGACTCGACGCGAAGGAGACTGTAAGACATTCCAAGCTTTTTTGATTGTGAAATCATTAGAGCCATCCCACATCACTCTGTCACTATGAGAACAGTTGGGCAAATCAAGGGATCTTGAATCCTCTTTTAGACTAATCAGCTCAGATGAATTAGCTGGAGGCCACATCCAATGGCCAGAAGAAATAATGGCACTAACCTTTGCATCAACAGTGAGACCCGAGTCAACAATAACTCTAGCATGTGGGGAAGTACAGATAGGGCCTTGAGGTCTCCAGACATCAAACCACAGTGAAGTGCTGTCACCGTTCCCAACCTTCACTGAGATGAAAGGCTTGACTCTATCTCTGATCTTAAGAAGCCTTCTCCAAGTCCAAGAGCAGTTCCAAGGGACTTTTGCAACCCAGAAATGCTCCTTATGCAGCAGATTCAACTTAACCCAAGCAGCCCATAAGGAGGATGAGCAAGGGTTACATAACAGCCATATATAGCGAGTCATGGAGGCAACATTCCAGTCTTTAATCTTCTTGATTCCCAACCCACCTTCCACCTTTGGAGTAGAGATATCTGCCCATGCAACTCTAGCTCCACTACACTTCAGGGACACACCGCTCCATAGAAAAGCCGAGAGGATGCTTTCAATAGCCTTGGTAAATTTGGCTGGAAGGATGAAATGGGCGCACCAAAAGGACTGAATACTGAATAGAACAGATTGGATTAGCTGGACTCTACCTGCATAAGAGAGGAAGCGGTTTGTCCAGACTTTAATCCTCCCCAAGATTCGATCAACTAGAGCTTGGCAATCATTGGCACAGAGTTTGGTTGAGATGAGCGGGACCCCCAAATATCTTATGGGAAATGAACCAAGAGGAAATCCCAGATAATTCAAAATATCTTGTTGCATATGGCCTTTAACTCCCGATAGGAAAATAGAGCATTTGGCAGCATTAGGGGTAAGACCCGAGAGAGAGAGGAAAAGGTGTCGAGAGCGTCCTTCACAACCATAATAGAGGGAAGATCACCATGGCAAAAGATCATCAAATCATCAGCAAAACAAAGATGGGAAATCTTAGATTTCCTACATCTCCAGTGATATATAAAAGAAGGACACTCTTGAATTTTGGAGGTCAAGATCCGAGAGAAGATATCCATGCAGATTACAATAGATAAGGCGAGATAGGGTCACCTTGACGGATGCCTTTCCTTCCTTCAAAAAACCCGTTGAGCTCTCCATTGATGGCCACAGAGAATTTAGCAGAAGAGACGCAGCTTCTGATCCAACCAATGAAAATAGAAGGGAAGCCAAGAAGCTTCAAAGAATCCCAAAGAAAGTCCCATCTGACTGAGTCGAAAGCTTTCCTTAGATCAATCTTGAGAGCACATTTAGGGGATGATGAGTGTAGATGATATCCACGAACAAGCTCTTGAGCCATCAAGATGTTATCGCCGATATGCCTACCATGGACGAAAGCGGCTTGAGCTTCATTGACAAAAGAAGGGAGAACATCCTTCAAGCGATTGGCAATCAGCTTAGTAATGCATTTATAAATGGTGTTGCAGCAGGAAATCGGCCTGTAGTCCTTCAGTTTAGAGGCATTAGGGGTCTTGGGAATAAGTACAATAATGGTGCAGTTAACTTCCTTTAGAAGCAATCCATTAGCAAAGAAATCCAGGATAGCGGAAGTCACCTCATCACCCACAATGTGCCATGTCTTCTGAAAGAAGAATGCATTAAATCCATCCGGCCCGGGAGATTTGTTTGGGTGAAGGCTGAATATAGCTTTCCTGATATCATCTTTTGAGAAAGGAGAACCCAAATTCCTGATTTGATCTGAGCAAAGGGCCTGATTCACAAAAGGCTTGAGTGAGTCAATACCTTCATAGGCAGTAGAGCACTCTGAGCCCAGCAGCTCTTTGTAAAACTCAACAACCTCATGGCTGATTTGGAGCTTGTCATGGATCCAACCACCCGAATCGTCTTGTATGCTCAAAATCTTATTAACATTGATCCTACTTTTGATGGAATTGAAGAAGAAAGAAGAGTTATGGTCCCCTTCCCGCAACCATTGAATTCTACTCTTCTGCCTAGCATAACATTCCCTGCCTTTGCAAGCTAAGCTAAGCTTCGTGGCACAAACTCTCTTTATCAATAAGATCAGCCACTTGATTACCCGCAGCTATCGCAGCTTGCAGAGCATTAAGCTCAGAACGAAGAGAGCCCAGGTCCCCATAACAGGCAGCATTCTTCCTTCTACACAGATTTCTTAAAGCAGATTTCAGCAGCTTCAGCTTCTTGCAAACTCTGAACATAGCATGCCCTTCCACCCTTGAGCTCCAGATCATTGCAATCTCGAGCATTCCTCCAATATTGATAGATCAAAGTTAGATCAAATTAGACCAAACTCGAATCAAGTACAATCTAGAGGGTTACTTAGAGATATTTTTCAACACTGGGTTGAACCAAGTTCAAGTTAAACCCAAATCAGATCCCGTCTAGACAATTGCTCCGAGATTGGGTCGGATAAAATTTACATCAAACATGAATCAACTTCAATTTAGAGTGTTGAATCAAGATATGGTTAAACCAAATTAAATCAAACACAAATCAAGTTCAATCTAGAGCACTTATATAATATGGGTTGGATAAAATTAAGATCAATCCTTAATAAAGTTAAATATAGAGCATTATTCTAAGATCGGGTTAGATGGAGCTAAGTTCAGACCCAAATAAAGTTCATTCTCGAGCGTTACACCAAGATTGGGTGAAATCAAACTAAAATCAAGTTCTATCGAAGCATTACTCCATGATTGGATTAGATCTAACCTACATCAAGCTAAATGAAGTTCAATCTGGAGCGTTGCTACAAGATCGGGCCAAATCAAGGCTAAATCAATTTGAATTTGGAATGTTGCTCTAAGTTCGGATTGGATCAAACTTAGATCAAACCTTCTGAGTCAAGTCCAATTGGAAGTGATGCTCCAAGATCGGGTCGAGCCAAACTTAGATCAAATTTCAAAATAAGTCCAATCTAAAGCATTGCAACAAGACCAGGTTAGATCAAATTAGATCCACATGAATCAAATCTAATTTGCAGCATTGCTCTAAGAAAAGGTTGGATCAAACCCAAACCAAGTCAAATCGAGAGCGTTGCTCGAGGATCGAGTTGGATCAAACTTATATCAAACCCAAATCAAGTCCAATCTGGATTCTTATTGTTATATCGAACTCAATCAACCTTTGATCAAACCCCAATCAAGTTCAATTTAAAGCATTGCTCTAAGATCAGGGTGGATTAAACTTAAATCAACCTGGAACAAATCAAATATGTAACATTGCTCTAAGATCGGGTTCAACTAAACTTTGATCAAATCGAATTAAGTTCAATATGGAGCCTTGATCTTAGGTTGAGCTTGATCAAACCAAGATCAGGCACAAATCAAGTCCGATGTAGAGCATTCCTCAAAGATCGTATTGGATCAAACTTATATCAATCTCGAATTAAGTGAAATATGCTGCATTCCTCCAAGATTGATTTGGTTCAAACTCAAATCAAATATGAATCAAATGCAATTTAATGCATTGTTCCAAGATAGGGTCGGATCGAACTTAGGTCAAACCAAATAAAGTTCGATATGGAGCATTTCTCTAAGGTCGGGTTGGATCAATCTTAGCTCTAAGATTCAATATGGAGTGATGCTGCATCATGATCAGGTTAGATCAAACACTAATCAAGTCTAATTTTGAGTGTTGCTCTAAGATTAGGCTCGATGAAGTTAAAGATAATACCCAAATCAAGTTTAATCGAGAGCATTGCACTAAGATTGGGTTTGATCAAACTTAGAATAAACCCAAATCAGATCAAATCTAAAGCGTTGCCCTAAAATCGGGTTCGATAAAACAACAAACCTAAATCAAGTCTTTTTTAGAGTGCTGCTTCAAGATCGGGTTAGTTCAAACCAAGATGGAGCCCAAATTAAGTATAATATGAAGCATTGCTTCGATATCAATTTAGATCAAACTCTGATCGAACCTGAATCAAGTTAAATTAGGAGCATCGTTCGAAGATCAAGTTAGGTCAAACCCGAATCGAGTTCAATTTAGAGTGTTACTCCATGATTAGTTCAGATCAAATAAGATCAAGCCCGAATCAATTTCAATCTAAAACATTATAATATGATCGGCCTAGATCAAACTTTGATCTCTTTTCATTTGATCGAACCTGAATCAAGTCCAATCTAGAGCAATGCTCCACAAGATTAGTTTGAATGAAACGAAGATCAAACTTGAATTTAGTTCAATATGCTGCATTTGTTTAAAAATTGGGTTAGATCAAACCAATGTCAATTCTGAATCAAGTCGAATCTCGGGCATTGGCACAAGTTCGGTTAGATCAAACTAAGATCGGACCCAAATAAAATCTCATACGGAGCGTTGCTCCAAGATTGAAATTAGATCAAACTTAAATCAAACATGAGTCAAGTCCAACGTGAGCATCGTTTCAAGATTGTGTTGGATCAAACTTAGATCAAACCTCAATTAAGTACAATCTCGAGCATTCCTCCAATATTGATAGATCAAAGTTAGATCAAATTAGACCAAATCGAATCAAGTACAATCTAGAGAGTTACTTAGAGATATTTTTCAACACTGGGTTGAACCAAGTTCAAGTTAAACCCAAATCAGATCCCATCTAGACAATTGCTCCGAGATTGGGTCGGATAAAATTTACATCAAACATGAATCAACTTCAATTTAGAGTGTTGAATCAAGATATGGTTAAATCAAATTAAATCAAACACAAATCAAGTTCAATCTAGAGCACTTATATAATATCGGGTTGGATAAAATTAAGATCAATCCTAATAAAGTTAAATATAGAGCATTATTCTAAGATCGGGTTAGATGGAGCTAAGTTCAGACCCAAATAAAGTTCATTCTCGAGCGTTACACCAAGATTGGGTGAAATCAAACTAAAATCAAGTTCAATCGAAGCATTACTCCATGATTGGATTAGATCTAACCTACATCAAGCTAAATGAAGTTCAATCTGGAGCGTTGCTACAAGATCGGGCCAAATCAAGGCTAAATCAATTTGAATTTGGAATGTTGCTCTAAGTTCGGATTGGATCAAACTTAGATCAAACCTTCTGAGTCAAGTCCAATTGGAAGTGATGCTCCAAGATCGGGTCGAGCCAAACTTAGATCAAATTTCAAAATAAGTCCAATCTAAAGCATTGCAACAAGACCAGGTTAGATCAAATTAGATCCACATGAATCAAATCTAATTTGCAGCATTGCTCTAAGAAAAGGTTGGATCAAACCCAAACCAAGTCAAATCGAGAGCGTTGCTCGAGGATCGAGTTGGATCAAACTTATATCAAACCCAAATCAAGTCCAATCTGGATTCTATTATTGTTATATCGAACTCAATCAACTTTGATCAAACCCCAATCAAGTTCAATTTAAAGCATTGCTCTAAGATCAGGGTGGATTAAACTTAAATCGGACCTGGAACAAATCAAATATGTAACATTGCTCTAAGATCGGGTTCAACTAAACTTTGATCAAATCGGAATTAAGTTCAATATGGAGCCTTGATCTTAGGTTGAGCTTGATCAAACCAAGATCAGGCACAAATCAAGTCCGATGTAGAGCATTCCTCAAAGATCGTATTGGATCAAACTTATATCAATCGAATTAAGTGAAATATGCTGCATTCCTCCAAGATTGATTTGGTTCAAACTCAAATCAAATATGAATCAAATGCAATTTAATGCATTGTTCCAAGATAGGGTCGGATCGAACTTAGGTCAAACCAAAATAAAGTTCGATATGGAGCATTTCTCTAAGGTCGGGTTGGATCAATCTTAGCTCTAAGATTCAATATGGAGTGATGCTGCATCATGATCAGGTTAGATCAAACACTAATCAAGTCTAATTTTGAGTGTTGCTCTAAGATTAGGCTCGATGAAGTTAAAGATAATACCCAAATCAAGTTTAATCGAGAGCATTGCACTAAGATTGGGTTTGATCAAACTTAGAATAAACCCAAATCAGATCAAATCTAAAGCGTTGCCCTAAAATCGGGTTCGATAAAACAACAAACCTAAATCAAGTCTTTTTTAGAGTGCTGCTTCAAGATCGGGTTAGTTCAAACCAAGATGGAGCCCAAATTAAGTATAATATGAAGCATTGCTTCGATATCAATTTAGATCAAACTCTGATCGAACCTGAATCAAGTTAAATTAGGAGCATCGTTCGAAGATCAAGTTAGGTCAAACCCGAATCGAGTTCAATTTAGAGTGTTACTCCATGATTAGTTCAGATCAAATAAGATCAAGCCCGAATCAATTTCAATCTAAAACATTATAATATGATCGGCCTAGATCAAACTTTGATCTCTTTTCATTTGATCGAACCTGAATCAAGTCCAATCTAGAGCAATGCTCCACAAGATTAGTTTGAATGAAACGAAGATCAAACTTGAATTTAGTTCAATATGCTGCATTTGTTTAAAAATTGGGTTAGATCAAACCAATGTCAATTCTGAATCAAGTCGAATCTCGGGCATTGGCACAAGTTCGGGTTAGATCAAACTAAGATCGGACCCAAATAAAATCTCATACGGAGCGTTGCTCCAAGATTGAAATTAGATCAAACTTAAATCAAACATGAGTCAAGTCCAACGTGAGCATCGTTTCAAGATTGTGTTGGATCAAACTTAGATCAAACCTCAATTAAGTACAATCTCGAGCATTCCTCCAATATTGATAGATCAAAGTTAGATCAAATTAGACCAAATCGAATCAAGTACAATCTAGAGAGTTACTTAGAGATATTTTTCAACACTGGGTTGAACCAAGTTCAAGTTAAACCCAAATCAGATCCCATCTAGACAATTGCTCCGAGATTGGGTCGGATAAAATTTACATCAAACATGAATCAACTTCAATTTAGAGTGTTGAATCAAGATATGGTTAAATCAAATTAAATCAAACACAAATCAAGTTCAATCTAGAGCACTTATATAATATCGGGTTGGATAAAATTAAGATCAATCCTAATAAAGTTAAATATAGAGCATTATTCTAAGATCGGGTTAGATGGAGCTAAGTTCAGACCCAAATAAAGTTCATTCTCGAGCGTTACACCAAGATTGGGTGAAATCAAACTAAAATCAAGTTCAATCGAAGCATTACTCCATGATTGGATTAGATCTAACCTACATCAAGCTAAATGAAGTTCAATCTGGAGCGTTGCTACAAGATCGGGCCAAATCAAGGCTAAATCAATTTGAATTTGGAATGTTGCTCTAAGTTCGGATTGGATCAAACTTAGATCAAACCTTCTGAGTCAAGTCCAATTGGAAGTGATGCTCCAAGATCGGGTCGAGCCAAACTTAGATCAAATTTCAAAATAAGTCCAATCTAAAGCATTGCAACAAGACCAGGTTAGATCAAATTAGATCCACATGAATCAAATCTAATTTGCAGCATTGCTCTAAGAAAAGGTTGGATCAAACCCAAACCAAGTCAAATCGAGAGCGTTGCTCGAGGATCGAGTTGGATCAAACTTATATCAAACCCAATCAAGTCCAATCTGGATTCTATTATTGTTATATCGAACTCAATCAACTTTTGATCAAACCCCAATCAAGTTCAATTTAAAGCATTGCTCTAAGATCAGGGTGGATTAAACTTAAATCGGACCTGGAACAAATCAAATATGTAACATTGCTCTAAGATCGGGTTCAACTAAACTTTGATCAAATCGGAATTAAGTTCAATATGGAGCCTTGATCTTAGGTTGAGCTTGATCAAACCAAGATCAGGCACAAATCAAGTCCAATGTAGAGCATTCCTCAAAGATCGTATTGGATCAAACTTATATCAATCTCGAATTAAGTGAAATATGCTGCATTCCTCCAAGATTGATTTGGTTCAAACTCAAATCAAATATGAATCAAATGCAATTTAATGCATTGTTCCAAGATAGGGTCGGATCGAACTTAGGTCAAACCAAAATAAAGTTCGATATGGAGCATTTCTCTAAGGTCGGGTTGGATCAATCTTAGCTCTAAGATTCAATATGGAGTGATGCTGCATCATGATCAGGTTAGATCAAACACTAATCAAGTCTAATTTTGAGTGTTGCTCTAAGATTAGGCTCGATGAAGTTAAAGATAATACCCAAATCAAGTTTAATCGAGAGCATTGCACTAAGATTGGGTTTGATCAAACTTAGAATAAACCCAAATCAGATCAAATCTAAAGCGTTGCCCTAAAATCGGGTTCGATAAAACAACAAACCTAAATCAAGTCTTTTTTAGAGTGCTGCTTCAAGATCGGGTTAGTTCAAACCAAGATGGAGCCCAAATTAAGTATAATATGAAGCATTGCTTCGATATCAATTTAGATCAAACTCTGATCGAACCTGAATCAAGTTAAATTAGGAGCATCGTTCGAAGATCAAGTTAGGTCAAACCCGAATCGAGTTCAATTTAGAGTGTTACTCCATGATTAGTTCAGATCAAATAAGATCAAGCCCGAATCAATTTCAATCTAAAACATTATAATATGATCGGCCTAGATCAAACTTTGATCTCTTTTCATTTGATCGAACCTGAATCAAGTCCAATCTAGAGCAATGCTCCACAAGATTAGTTTGAATGAAACGAAGATCAAACTTGAATTTAGTTCAATATGCTGCATTTGTTTAAAAATTGGGTTAGATCAAACCAATATCAATTCTGAATCAAGTCGAATCTCGGGGCATTTGATGAAGGAGCTCCATCATTAAGCTATCAAGGACCCATAACTAGAGCCAAAGCTAAGGAACTCCAAAGCTTGATCATGGAAGCAATCGGCCCAGGAGTAATCAGCCATGGAGAAGCAAACGGCCAAGTGGAAGAATTCAAGTGTTTGACTCTTTGCCAGGTGGACCAAAGGAATTGCCAAATAGAGATTAATTGAAGACTATGCATTGCAGCCTATTTAATGAGCTTTGAAACATGCATTGTAGCCTATTTAATGAGCTTTGAAACATGCATTGCAGCCTATTTAATGAGCTTTGAAACATGCAGAACTTATGAGGGTGTGTAGTATTTATTGCTATATTTGGCTTTTCCTATTCTTGAAGAGATATATATTGTATGCTGAACTTCAGATTAAAGGTTAATGAACAATTCCGAATTTTCTTTTGGTTATAATCCAATTGAGAGCATTATTTCTTCCTTGCTTCTTGAAAGAACTAGGACTTAGTCATTTTAGCCAATTGACTATTTTATCTTTGATAATCAAGTTACCTTAGAACCTGTTTCTATTGTGATTTGGTTCCTTGGCCTTCCTTCTTCTGATTCGGTTAGTGCCTCTTCACGGGTTGGGGTTGTGTTGATATCCTTGTTGAGGTGATTCTAAAGATCCGTTCATCATTTGGTATCAAAGCTGCAAATCATCCTAACAAGGTAGTGTTTTTCCAGACTAACTCTTCATCTTCCAATTTTCTGCTTTCTTTTCAAGGCCCTAGATCAAAGGGAGATTTCTTCATTTCTTCTTTGAGCTTGCTGTGCAAACGGTCAAGTAATCTTGTGGGGGTATTGAACTTCAAAAAAAAAAAAAAAAAAAATAGAAACCAGAAATCCTCAAAAAAAAAAAAAAAATAATTCTGAGGAAAAAGAAAGACCAATCTGTTCATCCACCAAAACAACCCAGAAAATCCTCAAAATTTACCCACGTGTTCTCCATACTACAAAGCAATAAACCACCAATTTTCAGCTTGAAATTCGTTGGTTTGATTGGAGACATTGAGCAAGGTGAGTTGGGCTTCGAATTTGAAGTTTGTGCAAAACAGTGAGCAATCTGCCCTTTGAAGTCTCTTGGGTTTATTAGCATCATATTTGGGGATTCCAATCAGTATTCCAGGGGTTTAATCTCTTTATTTTAAAACTCTGAAATCTTCTTCTTCTTCTTTCTTCCAAATCTGAACACTATTGTTGGTGGATACTAGACACGTGCCATCTTATGGTCTATTTGGTTTAACGAAGCCATCACTAGGCAACTAGTTGTGTTAAATTGCAAATCTTTTCTTTATCTATTTCCCTTGATTTTCATTGATATATTTTCAATTGGTTTGAAAGACACTCTGCCCTAGTTCTTAAAATTAGCAAGGAAGAAGATTGAGTGGTAAAAGGCAAGAGAGTGAGATCATTTGAGAGAGAGAGGTCTTTTGGAAGCTCTGGGTTTCTGGAGAGAGAAGCTCTGGGTTTCTAGAGAGAGAAGCTCTCTTTCTCTGTTTCTCCGATCTTGTCTGTTAATCTGGTTTGTTCGCTGTTTCTATGGAAGACTCTCAATCCTGTTTATTAAGCTTGTTTGTTAATTTTGTTTGTTAATCTGGTTCTATGGAAGACTCCGTTATGGCGGAGGGCTCTCTTAAGGACCTCGTCTCTTCTGTTTCCGGGAGCTCTGTTCCGGCAATCTCTAAGGGAGGTTTGTTAGCTGATGAGGAAGCGTTGGTTGGATCTGGTTCCCGTCAGGCGCTTGTGAGGAATGCTGCTCCTGTTCCTAAGGATAGCTCGGGTGGTATAGTTCAGGATGGAGTCTCCTTGGTTTCCTCATCCAACTCTATTCCAGCCTATGTTGCTTGTGAGCCGGGTGGGCAGGCGGAGGATAAGTGCAAATCTTCTTCTTCACCGTCATCTTCTCCCAAGGGCGACGATTCTTCGCTCCTTTCGCCCTGTACATGGCTTACGGATGATCCCGTCGCTCTCGCTATGACTCCTCCATTGTTGGACAATTGTGCTGATTCCTTCAGATTCGGTTTATATGTTGCTGATACGGAGATTAGAGAGAGCCAAGCAGTTAGTGGATTTTCTTCTCCCGTAATTGGAGCTGGAATTACTTCTTCCGTGAACAGTGCGGGGGTTTCTTTCTCCGCGATTGGTTCAGGAGCCCCTGTTCTTACCTCACACCTGTTAAAATCTGATGGTCTGAATCAGATGTCTTGTCCAGTACCTCCACAATTTGACTTTAGGGGTCCTTGTTTCCCGCCTCTCGCGATTACGACTGGCGATGTTAAAATTCAAAATCCATTGCGTCCGATTCCTATTTCTGAAGTAACTGCGGCTTCCCCTGTTTCTCTCCTGGTGGAGAGGCCTGGCCCAGATCAAGTGGAGGATGCGGCCCTGAGCCCTGCGAAGGTTAGCTGGGCTTCACTGGTCAAGGAAAGCCCTGCCATGGAGCTCTCTTATATCAAGCCCAGCTTCCAGGTGATCGATGGGAGAGTTAGATGCTCGCTTCCTCCATCTGTTGCAGTTAATGGAGCTTCAACCTGGGAGAACACCATTGTAGGATTTTTCTTGGACAAACTCCGTTTTCTCTTGTGCAAACTCAGGCTCATAGGTTGTGGGATTCTAAAGGGCTCTCTGAGGTGTTAAGCAACAGTAGAGGCTTCTTCTTCTTCAAATTTTGTGATAAGGCAAATGCATGGAAATTCTGAATGGGGGCCCCTGGTATTTTGGAGGACGCCCAATCTTCTTAAAAGCTTGGAGGCCGGGAATGAATCTCTCCAAAGTAGGGTGCAAAAGGGTTCCTATCTGGGTTCACTTCTTCAATGTTCCTCTGGAATACTGGACGGCAGAGGGTTTAAGCCATATTGCTAGCATTGTTGGGACTCCTCTCCATGCGGACAAAATGACGTCGTCCTTAAAGCGCCTGGCCTATGCTAGATTATGCATTGAAATTGGTATCGATGACTCTCTTCCAAATTCTTTGGATCTGGTTATGGAGGACGGGAGTCTTGTGGAAATCCTCATTGAATACAATTGGGTTCCTAAGAGATGCTCCAACTGTAAAGTATTCGGACATCTTCCCAAATTTTGCAAGAAGTCTTCTAACCAAGCCTGGGTTCCTAAAGAATCTCATTGTACTCTTAAGCCCATTCCTGTGGATACTACGAATTCCCTGAATAGATCCGGGAAAGGAGTTCTGGAGGGCCCTGCTTCTCTCCCTGTCCTTGGCTCTGTCAATTTCTCCGAAGGATGCAATTCGATTCTTCTCAATCCGGCTTCGGCTTGTCCTGATTCGAGTGGCTGCTTTAATATCAATCCGTATGCTGTTCTTAGTGAGCAAATTGAGGACCCTGCTGAGCGGAGGTATGGAGTTTCTTCTAACCTTCTTACTGCTACTGGGGGATTAGCCAATCCGACTCCTTTGGGGGAGTCTTTGTGTCAGAGTCTATGTATCAGGGAGGAGAGTCCTAAGTTTCAGGGAGTAGGCGTTCTTGGACCGATTGGAACAGTAATGGGTGCTACAGGAGCTGCTGAAGATCCGAAATTTGACGATCCGAATCAAATTGCTACAGTAGCTACAGTTGCTACAGTAGCTACAGGAGCTGCTGAAGATCCGAAATTTGACGATCCGAATCAAATTGCTACAGTAGCTACAGTAGCTACAGTACGGGTGCTACAGGAGCTGCTGAAGATCCGAAATTTGAAGACCCGTTTGCTGCTGTCAATCCGTCTGCTACAGGAGCTGCTGAAGATCCGAAATTTGACGATCCGAATCAAATTGCTACAGTAGCTACAGTCCATTGGAAAATTCCTCTGTTACTCTTGTTAGGGACTTCTCCTCCTCTGCTTTTTCCCCCCCCTGTTTTGGATGTGAGGATTCTTCTCCTTCCTCGTCTCCTTCGAGCACTCCTCTTATTGTTAGGAGGCTCAATTTGATTGATGAAGTTGAGAAAAAGCTGGGTCGGCCGAAGAAGGGCAAGAAGAAATGTGGAGACTCTGGGAAATCCAGTCGGAAGTCTCCTTCGGCTTCTTAATGATTAAGCTGGCAACTTGGAACATTAGGGGTCTAAATGATCCCTCTAAGCACAGGGAAATTCGCAACCTTGTGCGCTCTCATAATCTATCATGTATTGCTCTGCTTGAGACGAAGATCAGATCTTGTAATAAGGAGAAAATAGAAAAGTTTTTGATCAAGGGTTGGGACTGCATCAATTTCTATGATGGTGGCGACTCAGGTAGAATCTGGGTGTTCTGGGACCCTAACAAGCTTCGTGCAGATGTAGTTTCCCTTCACGACCAGATCTTCCATCTTCATATCACCATTCTTGGTTCCAATGATAAATTTGCTGTCTCCTTTGCCTACGGCTCCAATGTTCTGACAGCAAGAAGACATCTGTGGGATATTTTGAAGCATCAAGCTACAATCTTTGCCCAGATTCCTTGGCTTGTCATGGGTGATTTCAATGCCATCCGTTACCGCCATGAACGCAAAGGTGGCTCTTCTGACTGGCCTGGTTTCATGGAGGAATTCAATGATGCTCTGTTATCTGCTGGATTGGACGATCTTCGTTACGGTGGTTGTTTCTTTACTTGGCACAACTCCAGAACCCAGGGCCACATCCTCCGGAAATTGGACAGGACGATTGTCAACCCTTCTTGGTTCAACGTCTTCTCTCATTCTAGTGCTGAATTTCTCCTATATGGTCTTTCGGATCACTCCCCTGCCGTGGTCAATCTTGGAGTTAGTTTGCCTCTTTACAAATCGCCTTTTAAATTCTTTAACTTTTGGACTGAATTTGATGAATTCCTTCCGTTAATTGAGGAAATCTGGGCTACTCCAATTGCTGGATATTCTATGTTCAGAGTTTATAAGAAGCTCAAACTTGTGAAGACGGCCTTGAAAGCTCTGAGCCAGACTAAGAACAAGTTAATAAATGGCGATCTAATTCTCATTCGCACCGAGCTTGCCGATCTGCAAGCTTCAATTGCGTCTGGGAATAATGATGTTCATCTGCTGGAGAAGGCAATTGATTGTGCCAAGAGACTGTCGCATGTCTCTAGAGGGAAAGAATGCTACGCTAGGCAGCGTAGTCGCATTCAGTGGCTGAAAGAAGGAGATCACAATTCAGTTTTTTTTCTCAACTCTATCAAGGGTAGATCCAATGTGAACAAAATTCTGTCTATTCAGAAGGATAATGGGGATTGGATCAGGGATAAGGATCAGATCTCTCGTGAGGTAGTTCATTTCTATAAGTTGCTCCTCGGCTCGGATTGCAAATCTACTTATGATGGCAGCATTATGTCCTGTTTCTTCAAAGAACGGATCCTATCTCCTGAACAAGCTTCTATGTTAAGCTGCGACTTCTCCGAAGATGAAATCAAATCTGCTTTCTTCAGTCTCCACCCAAATAAATCACCTGGTCCGGACGGTTTTAATGCTTACTTCTTCCATCGGACTTGGCATATTGTGGGAGCTGATATCTCAAAAGCTATTAAGGATTTCTTCTCTAATGGGATTCTCCTCAAGGAAGCAAATTGCACCATTGTGGCTCTCATCCCTAAAGTTCCTAATGCCTCTAAATTAAAGGACTTTAGACCTATTTCATGCTGCAATTCTATCTACAAATGTATTTCAAAGCTCCTTGCTAGTCGTCTTAAAGCAGTTCTTCCGTCTATTATCAACAACGCCCAATCTGCCTTTGTCCAAGATAGACATATTGGGGACAACATTCTTATGGCCCAGGAGCTAGTTCGTGGATATCATCTCCCTTCGTCAACCCCAAATTGTACTCTCAAAATTGATCTTATGAAGGCTTTTGATTCAGTCCGGTGGGACTTCCTTTGGGATACCCTTCTGCATCTTGGATTCCCTACGATCTTTATCGGCTGGATCAAGGCGTGTGTCACCTCTGCCAAGTACTCTATTTCTATTAATGGGGAACTCAACGGTTTCTTTGAAGGGAAGAAAGGCCTCCGTCAAGGTGATCCTATCTCACCTTATTTATTTGTCATTTGCATGGATGTCTTCTCTAGGATTCTTGAGTTTAAAATCCAAGCTTCCACCACTTTCAAATTTCATTGGAGATGCCGGAAATCAAATTTATCTCATCTTTGCTTTGCGGATGACCTGCTGGTTTTCTGTCGGGGGGATCTTAATTCTGTCCAAGTAGTGAAGAATGCCCTTGATACCTTCTCCTCTCTATCGGGCTTAACCCCAAACAGCTCTAAAAGTTCCATCTTTGTCTCGGGTATGACTGCTTCCTCGCAACATGATCTTGCAAACTTCATAGGATACAATATGGGTTCACTTCCTATTAGATATTTGGGGGTTCCTCTCATCTCCTCGAAGCTCAAAGCTTTGGACTGTCAAGCCTTGGTGGATCGTATATTGAAGAGGATCAAGCTCTGGACTAATCGCTTCCTCTCCTATGCTGGAAGGCTTCAACTTATTCAATCAATTATATTCAGTATCCAGACTTTTTGGAGCTCCCACTTTATTCTACCAGTCAAAGTCACCAAAGATATAGAAGGTATTCTCTCTGCTTTCTTATGGAAAGGTACTTCCTTAAGTCATTCTGGTGCTAAAGTAGCTTGGAGTGATATCTCTTGTCCGAAACCCGAAGGAGGATTGGGAATCAAAATGATTCGTGATTGGAACAATGCCTCCATGACCCGTTATATTTGGCTTCTTTGTCAGCCCTGCTCTAATTCCCTGTGGGCTGCTTGGGTCAAGAGGAATCTGCTGCATAAAGACCACTTTTGGGTGGCAAAAGTTCCTTGGAACTGCTCTTGGACCTGGAGGAAAATCCTAAAGCTTCGGGACAGAATCAGGGCTTTCATCTCCGTCAATGTAGGGAATGGTGGAGATACTTCCCTTTGGTTTGATTCTTGGAGGCCTCTTGGCCCTATTTGTTCCTCCTCACATGCTAGAGTCATTTCCGACTCCGGACTTGGGATAAATGCAAAGGTTAGTGACATTATTTTTGGCGGCTCATGGAGATGGCCGGTAGCTAATTCTATTGAACTGATAGCTTTGAAGGAAGACTATAGATCCCTTGATCCCCCTGATTGCAGCCATCAGGACAAGATTCTTTGGAACGGTTCCCCAGCCTTCTCTATTAAGGGTGTTTGGAATTGCATCCGGACTCCGAGCGGCCGTGTGGACTGGGCGCATCTTCTTTGGTTTCCTCATCATGTGCCTAGGCACTCATTTATTTTATGGCTTGCTATCAAAGGTAGACTCTCTACTCAAGATCGTCTCCATTCCTTTGGTGTTCAAGGTCATCTCTCCTTATCCTGCTTTCTATGCCAAGACCATCCAGAGGATCATAGCCATCTATTTTTCAGCTGCCCTTTTTCCTTTCGGATCTGGTCTTCTATTGCCAGTTTGTGCGATTTTGAGCATTATCCTTCATCTTTGGAGCTCTTGAGACCATGGCTCTGCAGGAATATCAAAGGCAAATCCCTTCATTCAATTATTTGCAGACTAGCTTTGGGAGCTTCTTTGTACCTCATTTGGTTGGAAAGGAACTCTCGCAAGCATGGCCAAAGACCTCTTAATGAAGCTGGGATCCTTTCAAAGATTATGGACTCTGTTAGGGCGAGTTTGGATGGTGCTAATTTTCCCAGGAAGGAGGGTCATCAAAGATTGATTGAAAAATGGCAACTCCCTTCCTCAATCTCGAGTTGATGCCCTTTGTTTATGATTTCTACCGTTACTCCATCACGATTGTGCTTTCATCTCGTGTGAGATGTCTTTACCTGTTGTTTTAGGTTTCTACTGTTCTTACTTGTCTTATCCGGGGTATGCCCCTTTTCTTGTACTTAACTCTCCTTTACTTATAAATTTCATACTTCACTTTTCAAAAAAAAAAAAAAAAAGAGATCATTTGAGAGAAAAGCCAATACTTGAGTGAAACACTTGAAAGGGTGAGCCATTTTCTACTAACATCTTCTTTCTTGCAGCTCTGAACATGTCAAAAAAACAAGAAACCAGTGGTAGTGGTGGTGAGGAATCAAATAGGGATGACCGTTTGTTGTTACAAGCTTTAAGACAACAAATGGAGAGAAATAATTTTGTGATGACCACCTTGGTAGATAGAATTGAAAGGTTGGAAGTAAAGGGTAGAGAGGAAGTTAGGGATAATGAGAATGATTGGGGACATGAGTATGATGAAGAAGGGAATGAATTCAACCTCCACAGTCCGAGAGGTAGGGGGTTTCGGCCACCTAAGGGCAGAGGATTTGGTGGAAGAAGGGGAGGTAGAAATTATAGGAATTGGGACTATGGAATTGGGGAAGGAGCTGAAGAGAGAGTTGATTCAAATGTGGGTAGCATTAAGATGAAGATACCCTCTTTTCATGGAAAGGAAAATCCAGATTTGTACTTGGAATGGGAAAGGCAAGTGGAGCTCATTTTTGAATGCCACAATTACTCGGAAGAAAAGAAAGTAAAGCTCGCAGCTGTGGAGTTCAAGGATTATGCAATCATATGGTGGGATCAAATGTTGATTAAAAGGAGAAATCTTGGCCTTAGAACCATTACCACTTGGGAAGCCATGAAAGAAGTCATGAGGGAAAGATTTGTTCCCCAACACTATTTCAAGGAGCTTCATCAAAGGTTGCAAAGGATGTCACAAGGAGGCAGAAGTGTAGAAGAATTTTTCAAGGCCATGGAGATGGCATTGGCAAGAACTCAATTGGAGGAACCTATGGAAGCCACCATGGCAAGGTTCTTGGCTGGTTTGAACATGGAGATAGCTCATGTGGTGGAATTACATTCCTACCATACCTTAACCGAAATGATGCACATTGCCATTAAGGTTGAAAGACAATTGAAAATGAAAAGAACCATGAAGAATGGAGGTGGGCTGAATTTCTCAAAAAGTCCATGGAAGCCGAGCTTTGGCAGGAGTGAGAAGGAGTTGCCGAAACAGAAAAAGGAGGAATGGAAGGGAAAAGAAGAGTGGAAAGGGAAAGGAAAAATAAAAGAGGAAGACATAAAAAAAAAGAAGGTCCTACTAGAGCTAGAGAAGTGAAATGCTTCAAGTGTTTGGGGCATGGACATTATGCCAATCAATGTCCGAACCAAAGAGTGATGTTTATAAGAGAAGATGGAGGTCTAGAGAGTGGAGATGAGGATGAAGAAGAGGACACACCAAATCTGGCCGAAAATGGTGAAGAAGAGGAGTTGGAGAAGGGAGAGCAAGACCCTATGGTTGGGTTGACATATGCTATGGTAACCATGAGAGCTTTAAGTGCACAAGTAAGTTTGGAAGATGGTGATGCAATACAAAGGGAAAACATTTTCCATACAAGATGTGCCGTGAGCAATAAACTATGTAGCATGATCATTGACAGTGGAAGTTGTTGCAATGTGGTGAGCTCTCATCTTGTAAAAAAATTGGGGTTGGTGTGTAAGAAGCATCCAAAGCCGTATGGACTTCAATGGTTGAATGAATGCAATAAATTGAAAGTAACCAAACAAGCTGTAGTTCCATTCACCATTGGGCAGTATGAGGATGAGGTTTTGTGTGATGTTGTGCCTATGGTAGCTACTCACATATTGTTGGGGCGTCCTTGGCAATATGATAGGAGTGTAACTCATGATGGAAAGAAGAATAAGTATACCTTGGTAAAGAATGGCCGAACATACACTCTAAATCCTTTGAGTCCTATTCAAGCACATGAAGATCAAGTGAGGATAATGAGAGCATTAGAGGGAAAATCAGTTGAGGAAAAGAGTGATTTAAAAAAAGATGAGGGAAAGGAGAAGAAAGAAAAGAGTGGAAAAAAAAAGAGAGACAAAAGAGAAAAATAAGAGGGCAAAAGAAAAAGGAGAGCAATCTGGTTCTAAAAAAAAAGAAGAGGGAAAAACGTCATTGTTTGTAAAAAAAAAAAAAGAAATGAGAGAAGCTTTGCTTGACATGAGGCCCTTATACCTTCTTATGTATAAGGAAACCTTATTTTCTAACTCTAACATTGAGTTTCCTATCCCGAGTGTTGCTTCTTCTCTTTTGCAGGAATATGAGGATATCTTTCCCGAGGAGGTGCCATCCGGTTTGCCACCCTTGAGGGGAATTGAACATCAAATTGATTTTGTGCCTGGAGCTCAAATTCCAAACCGCCCGGCTTATAGGAGCAATCCCGAGGAGACCAAGGAACTTCAAAGGCAAGTGGAAGACTTGCTAGCAAAAGGGTATGTGAAGGAGAGTATGAGCCCATGTGCCGTTCCGGTGCTCTTGGTGCCAAAGAAAGATGGAACTTTCAGAATGTGTGTTGATTGTCGTGCTATCAACAAGATCACCGTGAAATACAGGTATCCTATTCCTAGACTTGATGATATGCTTGATGAACTTCATGGTGCTAGTATATTCTCTAAAATTGATCTTAAGAGTGGATATCACCAAATTAGGATGAAAGAAGGTGATGAATGGAAAACAGCATTTAAGACTAAATATGGTTTGTATGAATGGCTTGTGATGCCTTTTGGGCTCACAAATGCACCTAGTACTTTCATGAGATTGATGAACCATGTGTTGAGAACTTTTATTGGAAAGTTTGTTGTTTACTTTGATGACATTCTGATTTACAGCAAAAGCATGCATGAACATTTGCAACATTTGAGGAGTGTTTTTAATGTTTTAAGAAAGGAGAAGTTGTATGCTAATTTCAAGAAGTGTTCTTTTTGCATGGAAAGACTTATTTTCCTAGGATTTGTTGTTAGCAGTAAAGGAATTGAAGTGGACAAAGAGAAGGTGAAAGCCATTAGAGAATGGCCGAGACCTTCCAATGTGAGCGAGGTCAGGAGTTTTCATGGGCTAGCTAGTTTCTATCGTAGGTTTGTACCTAACTTTAGTAGCTTAGCCGCCCCTTTGAATGAATTGGTAAAAAAGAATGTTCCATTTGTATGGAGTGATGAACATGAGAATGCATTTAACATGTTAAAAATAAAGTTGTGTTCAGCACCCTTACTTATATTGCCCGATTTTTCCAAAGCTTTTGAAATTGAATGTGATGCCTCCGGGAAAGGGATTGGCGCTGTTTTGTTGCAGGAGAGGAAGCCCATTGCATATTTCAGTGAGAAACTAAACGGGGCAGCGTTGAACTACTCAACATATGACAAGGAACTATATGCATTGGTAAGGGCTTTGAAGACATGGCAGCACTACTTGTGGCCAAGGGAGTTCATCATTCACACCGATCATCAGTCTTTGCGACATCTTAAGGGCCAAGGGAAACTAAACAAGAGGCATGCTAGATGGATCGAGTTCATTGAGACATTCCCATATGTGGTGCAATACAAACAAGGTAAAGAGAACATTGTGGCCAATGCACTCTCAAGAAGGTATAATCTCCTTAACACACTTGACTCTAAATTGCTTGGCTTTGAATTTGTTAAGGGATTATATGAGCATGATTCTGATTTTTCACAAGTGTATGTGGCATGTGAGAACATTGCATTTCAAAAGTACTTTAGGCATGATGGATATTTGTTTAGGGAAAACAGATTGTGTGTACCCAAAAGCTCTTTGAGGGATTTGCTTGTGCATGAAAGTCATTGTGGTGGTCTTATGGGGCATTTTGGGGTTGCTAAAACTATTGATGTACTTAAGGAACATTTCTTTTGGCCTCATATGAAAAGGGATGTTGAGAAATTTTGTGCCAAATGTGAAACTTGCAAAAGAGCCAAGTCTAAGGTGAAGCCTCATGGGCTATATACACCATTGCCTGTACCTAAGCATCCTTGGGTTGACTTGTCTATGGACTTTGTTTTAGGGTTGCCTAGGTCACAAAGGAGTCATGATTCCATATTTGTTGTGGTTGATAGGTTTTCAAAGATGGCTCATTTTATTCCTTGTAAGAAAACTGCTGATGCTACTTATGTGGCTAATTTGTTCTTTAGGGAAGTTGTTAGATTGCATGGCATTCCTAAAACTATTGTTAGTGATAGGGATGTAAAATTTTTGAGTCATTTTTGGAGAGTACTTTGGGGAAAATTGGGAACAAAGTTGTTATTCTCTACTACCTGTCATCCTCAAACAGATGGGCAAACAGAAGTAGTAAATAGAACTTTGTCCACACTTTTGCGAGCATTTGTGAAGAAGAATTTAAAATCTTGGGAGGAATGCATACCATATATAGAATTTGCATATAATAGGGTTGTACATTCATCTAGTGGGTATTCACCTTTTGAGCTTGTATATGGATTTAACCCACTTACTCCCTTAGATTTATCTCCATTGCCTGTTAATCATATTGCATCTCTTGATGGTAAGAGTAAGGCAGAATTTGTGAAGAAAATGCATGAACAAGCTAAGTTACATATTGAAAAGAAAAATGAGTCATATGCAAAATATGCTAACAAAGGCCGAAAGGCAATTGTGTTTGAACCAGGTGACTTAGTTTGGATACACTTAAGGAAAGAAAGGTTTCCTATGCAAAGGAAATCAAAGTTGCAACCAAGAGGAGATGGGCCTTTTAAAGTCTTGGAACGCATTAATCCTAATGCCTACAAGATTGACTTGCCAAGTGAGTATGAAGTAAGTAATACTTTTAATGTTACTGATCTTTCTCCCTATTTTGGTATAGGACCAAATTCGGGGACGAATTTTTCTCAAGAGGGAGGGGATGATGAAGGAGCTCCATCATTAAGCTATCAAGGACCTATAACTAGAGCCAAAGCTAAGGAACTCCAAAGCTTGATCATGGAAGCAATCGGCCCAGGAGTAATCAGCCATGGAGAAGCAAACGGCCAAGTGGAAGAATTCAAGTGTTTGACTCTTTGCCAGGTGGACCAAAGGAATTGCCAAATAGAGATTAATTGAAGACTATGCATTGCAGCCTATTTAATGAGCTTTGAAACATGCATTGCAGCCTATTTAATGAGCTTTGAAACATGCATTGCAGCCTATTTAATGAGCTTTGAAACATGCAGAACTTATGAGGGTGTGTAGTATTTATTGCTATATTTGGCTTTTCCTATTCTTGAAGAGATATATATTGTATGCTGAACTTCAGATTAAAGGTTAATGAACAATTCCAAATTTTCTTTTGGTTATAATCCAATTGAGAGCATTATTTCTTCCTTGCTTCTTGAAAGAACTAGGACTTAGTCATTTTAGCCAATTGACTATTTTATCTTTGATAATCAAGTTACCTTAGAACCTGTTTCTATTGTGATTTGGTTCCTTGGCCTTCCTTCTTCTGATTCGGTTAGTGCCTCTTCACGGGTTGGGGTTGTGTTAATCAACTGAAGAAGATATCCTTGTTGAGGTGATTCTAAAGATCCGTTCATCAGCATTGGCACAAGTTCGGGTTAGATCAAACTAAGATCGGACCCAAATAAATCTCATACGGAGCGTTGCTCCAAGATTGAAATTAGATCAAACTTAAATCAAACATGAGTCAAGTCCAACGTTGAGCATCGTTTCAAGATTGTGTTGGATCAAACTTAGATCAAACCTCAATTAAGTACAATCTCGAGCATTCCTCCAATATTGATAGATCAAAGTTAGATCAAATTAGACCAAACTCGAATCAAGTACAATCTAGAGGGTTACTTAGAGATATTTTTCAACACTGGGTTGAACCAAGTTCAAGTTAAACCCAAATCAGATCCCGTCTAGACAATTGCTCCGAGATTGGGTCGGATAAAATTTACATCAAACATGAATCAACTTCAATTTAGAGTGTTGAATCAAGATATGGTTAAACCAAATTAAATCAAACACAAATCAAGTTCAATCTAGAGCACTTATATAATATCGGGTTGGATAAAATTAAGATCAATCCTTAATAAAGTTAAATATAGAGCATTATTCTAAGATCGGGTTAGATGGAGCTAAGTTCAGGCCCAAATAAAGTTCATTCTCGAGCGTTACACCAAGATTGGGTGAAATCAAACTAAAATCAAGTTCTATCGAAGCATTACTCCATGATTGGATTAGATCTAACCTACATCAAGCTAAATGAAGTTCAATCTGGAGCGTTGCTACAAGATCGGGCCAAATCAAGGCTAAATCAATTTGAATTTGGAATGTTGCTCTAAGTTTGGATTGGATCAAACTTAGATCAAACCTTCTGAGTCAAGTCCAATTGGAAGTGATGCTCCAAGATCGGGTCGAGCCAAACTTAGATCAAATTTCAAAATAAGTCCAATCTAAAGCATTGCAACAAGACCAGGTTAGATCAAATTAGATCCACATGAATCAAATCTAATTTGCAGCATTGCTCTAAGAAAAGGTTGGATCAAACCCAAACCAAGTCAAATCGAGAGCGTTGCTCGAGGATCGAGTTGGATCAAACTTATATCAAACCCAAATCAAGTCCAATCTGGATTCCATTATTGTTATATCGAACTCAATCAACCTTTGATCAAACCCCAATCAAGTTCAATTTAAAGCATTGCTCTAAGATCAGGGTGGATTAAACTTAAATCCGACCTGGAACAAATCAAATATGTAACATTGCTCTAAGATCGGGTTCAACTAAACTTTGATCAAATCAGAATTAAGTTCAATATGGAGCCTTGATCTTAGGTTGAGCTTGATCAAACCAAGATCAGGCACAAATCAAGTCCGATGTAGAGCATTCCTCAAAGATCGTATTGGATCAAACTCATATCAATCTCGAATTAAGTGAAATATGCTGCATTCCTCCAAGATTGATTTGGTTCAAACTCAAATCAAATATGAATCAAATGCAATTTAATGCATTGTTCCAAGATAGGCTCGGATCGAACTTAGGTCAAACTCAAAATAAAGTTCGATATGGAGCATTTCTCTAAGGTCGGGTTGGATCAATCTTAGCTCTAAGATGCGATATGGAGTGATGCTGCATCATGATCAGGTTAGATCAAACACTAATCAAGTCTAATTTTGAGTGTTGCTCTAAGATTAGGCTCGATGAAGTTAAAGATAATACCCAAATCAAGTTTAATCGAGAGCATTGCACTAAGATTGGGTTTGATCAAACTTAGAATAAACCCAAATCAGATCAAATCAAAAGCGTTGCCCTAAAATCGGGTTCGATAAAACAACAAACCTAAATCAAATCTTTTTTAGAGTGCTGCTTCAAGATCGGGTTAGTTCAAACCAAGATGGAGCCCAAATTAAGTATAATATGAAGCATTGCTTTGATATCAATTTAGATCAAACTCTGATCGAACCTGAATCAAGTTAAATTAGGAGCATCGTTCGAAGATCAAGTTAGGTCAAACCCGAATCGAGTTCAATTTAGAGTGTTACTCCATGATTAGTTCAGATCAAATAAGATCAAGCCCGAATCAATTTCAATCTAAAACATTATAATATGATCGGCCTAGATCAAACTTTGATCTCTTTTCATTTGATCGAACCTGAATCAAGTCCAATCTAGAGCAATGCTCCACAAGATTAGCTTGAATGAAACGAAGATCAAACTTGAATTTAGTTTAATATGCTGCATTTGTTTAAAAATTGGGTTAGATCAAACCAATATCAATTCTGAATCAAGTCGAATCTCGGGGCATTGGCACAAGTTCGGGTTAGATCAAACTAAGATCGCACCCAAATAAAATCTCATACGGAGCGTTGCTCCAAGATTGAAATTAGATCAAACTTAAATCAAACATGAGTCAAGTCCAACGTTGAGCATCGTTTCAAGATTGTGTTGGATCAAACTTAGATCAAACCTCAATTAAGTACAATCTCGAGCATTCCTCCAATATTGATAGATCAAAGTTAGATCAAATTAGACCAAACTCGAATCAAGTACAATCTAGAGGGTTACTTAGAGATATTTTTCAACACTGGGTTAAACCAAGTTCAAGTTAAACCCAAATCAGATCCCGTCTAGACAATTGCTCCGAGATTGGGTCGGATAAAATTTACATCAAACATGAATCAACTTCAATTTAGAGTGTTGAATCAAGATATGGTTAAACCAAATTAAATCAAACACAAATCAAGTTCAATCTAGAGCACTTATATAATATCGGGTTGGATAAAATTAAGATCAATCCTTAATAAAGTTAAATATAGAGCATTATTCTAAGATCGGGTTAGATGGAGCTAAGTTCAGACCCAAATAAAGTTCATTCTCGAGCGTTACACCAAGATTGGGTGAAATCAAACTAAAATCAAGTTCTATCGAAGCATTACTCCATGATTGGATTAGATCTAACCTACATCAAGCTAAATGAAGTTCAATCTGGAGCGTTGCTACAAGATCGGGCCAAATCAAGGCTAAATCAATTTGAATTTGGAATGTTGCTCTAAGTTTGGATTGGATCAAACTTAGATCAAACCTTCTGAGTCAAGTCCAATTGGAAGTGATGCTCCAAGATCGGGTCGAGCCAAACTTAGATCAAATTTCAAAATAAGTCCAATCTAAAGCTTTGCAATAAGACCAGGTTAGATCAAATTAGATCCACATGAATCAAATCTAATTTGCAGCATTGCTCTAAGAAAAGGTTGGATCAAACCCAAACCAAGTCAAATCGAGAGCGTTGCTCGAGGATCGAGTTGGATCAAACTTATATCAAACCCAAATCAAGTCCAATCTGGATTCCATTATTGTTATATCGAACTCAATCAACCTTTGATCAAACCCCAATCAAGTTCAATTTAAAGCATTGCTCTAAGATCAGGGTGGATTAAACTTAAATCCGACCTGGAACAAATCAAATATGTAACATTGCTCTAAGATCGGGTTCAACTAAACTTTGATCAAATCAGAATTAAGTTCAATATGGAGCCTTGATCTTAGGTTGAGCTTGATCAAACCAAGATCAGGCACAAATCAAGTCTGATGTAGAGCATTCCTCAAAGATCGTATTGGATCAAACTTATATCAATCTCGAATTAAGTGAAATATGCTGCATTCCTCCAAGATTGATTTGGTTCAAACTCAAATCAAATATGAATCAAATGCAATTTAATGCATTGTTCCAAGATAGGGTCGGATCGAACTTAGGTCAAACTCAAAATAAAGTTCGATATGGAGCATTTCTCTAAGGTCGGGTTGGATCAATCTTAGCTCAAAGATGCAATATGGAGTGATGCTGCATCATGATCAGGTTAGATCAAACACTAATCAAGTCTAATTTTGAGTGTTGCTTTAAGATTAGGCTCGATGAAGTTAAAGATAATACCCAAATCAAGTTTAATCGAGAGCATTGTACTAAGATTGGGTTTGATCAAACTTAGAATAAACCCAAATCAGATCAAATCAAAAGTGTTGCCCTAAAATCGGGTTCGATAAAACAACAAACCTAAATCAAGTCTTTTTTAGAGTGCTGCTTCAAGATCGGGTTAGTTCAAACCAAGATGGAGCCCAAATTAAGTATAATATGAAGCATTGCTTTGATATCAATTTAGATCAAACTCTGATCGAACCTGAATCAAGTTAAATTAGGAGCATCGTTCAAAGATCAAGTTAGGTCAAACCCGAATCAAGTTCAATTTAGAGTGTTACTCCATGATTAGTTCAGATCAAATAAGAACAAGCCCTAATCAATTTCAATCTAAAACATTATAATATGATCGGCCTAGATCAAACTTTGATCTCTTTTCATTTGATCGAACCTGAATCTTTTTTTTTTTTTTTTTTTTGAAAGGTGAAATATAAAATTTATAAGTAATAGAGTGTTAAGTACAAACAGACGGGGCATACCCCGGATAAGACAAGTAAGAACATTAGAAACCTAAAACAATAGGTGAAGACATCTCACACGAGATGAAAGCTAAGAAAGACAACATCAAAATATCCCCCGCATCTAGACGTCATTGGAGAAGGGTATCGGGAAGTTGCCATTTTTGAGTCAGCTGCCGATTTACAGGATTAAAAGGGAAATTAGAGCCATCCAACTTCTGCCTGATAGAATCCATGATTGAAGTGACGATTCCACGCTCATTATGAAGTATACGGCCATGCTTGCGAGAGTTTCTTGCCATCCATATGAAATAGATTGTAGCTCCCAAGGCAAGCTTCCTAATAGTGGACAAAAGCGAAGATCCTTTTATATCACAGCACAACCTCGGCCACAGGGTCTCCCAAGAATAAGGATAAGGCAAAAGATCGCACTTACAAGCAATAGCAGTCCAAACCCGACAAGAGAATGGGCAATCAAAGAAGAGGTGGTTGTGATCTTCCACATCATCAAGACAGAAAACACACTTCATATGACAAATCAACCCGAATGATAAAAGCCGGTCCTGAGAAGGTAGCCTCCCACGGATTGCAAGCCAGAGGATAAATGAGTGCCTAGGGACATGATGCTTGAACCAAACCAAGTGAGCCCAAGGCACTCGGTTAGAAGGAGATCTGATAACAGTCCAAGCTTTTTTGATTGAGAATTCCAAGGAGCCGTCCCACTCCACTTTATCAATCTGAGAACAGTTGGGCAAATGAAGGGATCTAGATTCCTCTCTGAGACTAATCAGCTCATAAGAATCTGCAGGAGGCCACAACCAATAGCCAGAAGAGATAATAGCACTAACCTTTGCATCAGCGGTGAGGCCCGAGTCATAAATAACTCTAGCATGAGGAGAGGTACAGATAGGGCCTTGAGGTCTCCAGGCATCAAACCACAGTGAGGTACTCTCGCCGTTCCCAATTTTCACAGAGATGAAAGGCTTCACTCTGTCCCTTATGTTAAGAAGCCTCCTCCAAGTCCACGAGCAATTCCAAGGGACTTAGCAACCCAGAAATGCTCCTTGTGCAGCAGATTCAACTTGACCCAAGTAGCCCATAAGGAAGAAGAGCAAGGATTGCATAACAGCCACACATATCGAGTCATGGAGGCAACATTCCAGTCTTTAATTTTCTTAATCCCGAGACCACCTTCAGCTTTAGGAGTGGAGACATCAGCCCAAGCTACTTTAGCTCCATAACGATTCATAGAGACTCCGCTCCAGAGGAAAGCCGAAAGGATGCTCTCAATGGTTTTGGTGACCTTGGCAGGAAGAATGAAATGGGCGCACCAAAAAGACTGGATGCTAAAAAGAACAGATTGAATAAGCTGAACTCTACCCGCATATGAAAGGAAGCGATTGGTCCAGGTTTTAATTCTCCCCAAGATACGATCAACCAGAGCTTGACAATCACGAGCATTGAGTTTGGATGAAATGAGCGGGACTCCCAAGTATCTAATGGGAAATGACCAAGTGGAAATCCCAGATGATTCAAATATCTTGATGCATATGGCCCTTGACACCCAAAAGGAAAGTAGAGCATTTGTCCACATTAGGACTAAGACCCGAAAGGGAAGAGAAAGTAGCAAGAGCATCTTTCACTACTTGAATAGAATTCAGATCACCATGGCAAAAGATCATCAAGTCATCAGCAAAACAAAGGTGAGATAACTTAGATTTCCTGCATCTCCAGTGGTATCTAAATAGTGGAGACTCCGCAATTTTCCGGGACAAAATTCGAGAGAAAATATCCATACAGATAACAAATAAGTATGGAGAGATAGGATCACCTTGACGAATGCCTTTCCTCCCTTCAAAAAAACCATTGAGCTCACCATTGATAGCCACCGAATATTTAGCAGAAGAGACACAGCTCCGGATCCAGCCAATGAAATTTGAAGGAAAACCAAGAAGCTGCAATGAGTCCCAGAGGAAGTCCCATCTAACAGAGTCGAAAGCCTTCCTTAGATCAATCTTGAGGGCACATTTAGGGGAAGATGAATGGAGATGATAGCCACGAACCAGCTCTTGAGCCATCAAGATATTATCACCAATCTGCCTGCCTTGGACAAAAGCAGCTTGGGCTTCATTAACAAAAGAAGGAAGAACTTCCTTTAACCGATTAGCAAGCAGCTTAGTAATGCTCTTATAAATAGTATTGCAGCAGGAAATCGGCCTATAATCCTTTAGCTTTGAAGCATTAGGAACCTTGGGAATGAGAACAAGGATAGTGCAATTGACTTCCTTAAGAAGCAAACCATTAGCAAAGAAATCCTTGATAGCAGAAATCACCTCTTCACCCACAATGGACCAAGTCCTATGATAGAAAAATGCATTGAAACCATCCGGCCGCATTACTTGGAGCTTGATGGGAGCTTCTCTCTCTAGATGGGAGCTTCTCTCTCTAGCGATTGCTGCTCTTTTTCCTTCCCGCTGATCTGTTTCTCTCTGTCCACTCTTCTCTGATCATCATGAATTCCCGCAGTGCTCTTGATTCACATCGAGACATTGTCGCGGATGCTTCCGGATGTCCAGTTCCGGTCTCGGTTTCGCCTTGTGGAGGATTACGCCTGGATGAGATTTCCCCTGTTTCCTCTGTCTCCCGAAAGCCTGTCTCGGATGATGCGGCTTCGATCGGGACTGCGGCTTCTGGGCAATGTCTGCCGATTGCGAGAGAGCTCGCTGTTGCTGGCTTGGGAGTATCTATGGCTCACGGGAACTTAAAGGATGGTTCTGCTCATGATGGGGTGACTCCGAAGATGGATTGTACTGACTGCGGATCTTCTAAGGCTCTTTCTCTGGCGTGCTCCTCACTTGGTCTCTCCGCCTCTGGCGGCGATGCTGTGGGATCCGTCCCTGACCCAAGGCCTTTTCGCTCAGGTGAATCTACTATGCTTAATCTCCATTTTCCCCCAGCTAGCTCCCGGCCTCTGCTCTGCAGCTCTTCCTCTTCGCTCCTCCCTTCGACTTCGTCATCGGTGGTTTACCCGGTCCGTTGCGCTTGGCACGGTCTACCCGCTGGGTCTTTGCCGGCTCCTTCTGACATCTCTGGGGCCTTTTCTGTTCCCGAGCATTCCAGTCTTCATGCTTCATCAAAATTCAAACTCTCGGATTCTAATTTCCCGCCCCTGGAGAGCTCTTTAGAACCTTCTGTGGTCCCTCCTACTTCGCCACCTCAACCAGTTCCCGGGCTCCCGTGTGAGGACCCTGATGTCAAATGCAACGCCCAACCATCCTGGGCGTCATTAGTAAAAGAGTCTTCGGCTAAGCTGCATCTGAAGTTCATTAAACCCGTTTCCTCATCCGCTGAAGCTGGGAGACTCAGGATTAAGCTTCCGTCGGATGTTGCTTCGAAGGGTGCCTCGGTCTGGAAGCACACTTTGGTTGGGTTTTTTCTTGACAAGCTCCCATTCTCCCTCGTCCAAGCTACTGCTCAACGTCTCTGGGGGAAGCATGGATTGACCGATGTCCTATGTAACGGATTTGGATTCTTCTTCTTTAAGTTCTCTGCTGCAGCGGGTTTAAATGCTGTCCTGGAGGGGGGACCGTGGCATTTTGGAGGTAGACCGATCTTCATCAAGCTCTGGACTCCGGGCATGAATCTAACGAAGGAGGGCTGTAAGCGTGTACCTATATGGGCTCATTTCTACAACGTGCCTCTTGAACTTTGGACTGATGAAGGCCTTAGCTACATTGCCAGCACAGTTGGGAAGCCCCTTCATGCTGACTCGGCGACTGCTTCCTTAAAGCGCCTGATCTATGCTAGGATATGCATCGAAATAAACATTGAAGACACCCTTCCTAATGCTATTGATATAGAATTGGATGATGGTAGCTGTTTGGAGATTCAGATTGAATACAATTGGGTTCCCAAGAAATGCACTGTCTGCAAAGAATTCGGTCACTTGTCAAAAAATTGCAAGAGGGTGACTCAACGGCTTTGGGTGCCGAAATCTTCTCAACCCCCTGTTCCTTCTTCTGGGGACTGGAAGCTTGTGAATAATCATGCTAAGGATGTCCCGTCTATGAACTCTTTCGGTCCCCTTACCTTGAAGGATGTCCCGTCTACCGCTCCTGGCTCTTCTGCGGCTGATGTCTTGGTTGCTCCGGTGGGAGGCTCGGCTGATGTCTTGGTTGCATCCAAACTTCAGCAGTCTCTACCATCTATTGCGAGCTCTCAAGGCATTCTGAAGCATGTTCACTGTCTTGGGAAGGAAGTGTTGAATATGTCCTCCCCTTCCTCCAATGCTCTGCATCTTCATCCTACAAAGGCTCTCTCTCATCGTGTTTCTTCTGCTAGTGGATTGATCTGCTCTATCAATTCTTTCGACTCTCTGTCTTCGGAGCATTTCCCGACTGTGGCTGTGGATCCAACAGTAGCTGTTGTCGATCCGTCTCATTCAGGAGTTGGCGTTCATGGTCCGATTGGAACAGTACCGGGTGACCCGTTTGCTGTTGACGATCCGTCTGGTACAGGAGCTGTTGACGATCCGATATTTGACGATCCGAATGCATTTGCTACAGTAGCTACAGTCCCATTGGGAAATTCCTCTGTTTCTCTTGTTAGGGACTTCTCCTCCTCTGCTTTATCCCCCCCTGTTTTGGATGTGAGGATTCTTCTCCTTCCTCGTCTCCTTCGAGCACTCCTCTTCTTGCTAGGAGGCTCAATTTGATTGATGAAGTTGAGAAAAAGCTGGGTCGGCCGAAGAAGGGCAAGAAGAAATGTGGAGGCTCTGGGAAATCCAGTCGGAAGTCACCTTCGGCTTCTTAATGATTAAGCTGGCAACTTGGAACATTAGGGGTCTAAATGATCCCTCTAAGCACAGGGAAATTCGCAACCTTGTGCGCTCTCATAATCTATCATGTATTGCTCTGCTTGAGACGAAGATCAGATCTTGTAATAAGGAGAAAATAGAAAAGTTTTTGATCAAGGGCTGGGACTGCATCAATTCCTACGATGGTGGCGACTCTGGTAGAATCTGGGTGTTCTGGGACCCTAACAAGCTCCGTGCAGATGTAGTTTCCCTTCACGACCAGATCTTCCATCTTCATATCACTATTCTTGGTTCCAATGATAAATTTGCTGTCTCCTTTGCCTACGGCTCCAATGTTCTGACAGCAAGAAGACATCTGTGGGATATTTTGAAGCATCAAGCTACAATCTTTGCCCAGATTCCTTGGCTTGTCATGGGTGACTTCAATGCCATCCGTTACCGCCATGAACGCAAAGGTGGCTCTTCCGACTGGCCTGGTTTCATGGAGGAATTCAATGATGCTCTGTTATCTGCTGGTTTGGACGATCTTCGTTACGGTGGTTGTTTCTTTACTTGGCACAACTCCAGAACCCAGGGCCACATCCTCAGGAAATTGGACAGGGCGATTGTTAACCCTTCCTGGTTCAACGTCTTCTCTCAATCTAATGCTGAATTTCTCCCATATGGTCTTTCGGATCACTCCCCTGCCGTGGTCAATCTTGGAGTTAGTTTGCCTCTTTACAAATCGCCTTTTAAATTCTTTAACTTTTGGACTGAATTTGATGAATTCCTTCCGTTAATTGAGGAAATCTGGGCTACTCCGATTGCTGGATATTCTATGTTCAGAGTTTATAAGAAGCTCAAACTTGTGAAGACGGCCTTGAAAGCTCTGTGCCAGACTAAGAACAAGTTAATAAATGGCGATCTAATTCTCATTCGCACCGAGCTTGCTGATCTGCAAGCTTCAATTGCGTCTGGGAATAATGATGTTCATCTGCTAGAGAAGGCAATTGATTGTGCCAAGAGACTGTCGATTGTCTCTAGAGGGAAAGAAAGCTACGCTAGGCAGCGTAGTCGCATTCAGTGGCTGAAAGAAGGAGATCACAATTCAGCTTTCTTTCTCAACTCTATCAAGGGTAGATCCAATGTGAACAAAATTCTGTCTATTCAGAAGGATAATGGGGATTGGATCAGGGATAAGGATCAGATCTCTCGTGAGGTTGTTCATTTCTATAAGTTGCTCCTCGGCTCGGATTGCAAATCTACTTATGATGGCAGCATTATGTCCTGTTTCTTCAAAGAAAGGATCCTATATCCTGAACAAGCTTCTATGTTAAGCTGCGACTTCTCCGAAGATGAAATCAAATCTGCTTTCTTCAGTCTCCACCCTAATAAATCACCTGGTCCGGACGGTTTCAATGCTTACTTCTTCCATCGGACTTGGCATATTGTGGGAGCTGATATCTCAAAAGCTATTAAGGATTTCTTCTCTAATGGGATTCTCCTCAAGGAAGCAAATTGCACTATGTGGCTCTCATCCCTAAAGTTCCTAATGCCTCTAAATTAAAGGACTTTAGACCTATTTCATGCTGCAATTCTATCTACAAATGTATTTCAAAGCTCCTTGCTAGTCGTCTTAAAGCAGTTCTTCCGTCTATTATCAACAACGCCCAGTCTGCCTTTGTCCAAGATAGACATATTGGGGACAACATTCTTATGGCCCAGGAGCTAGTTCGTGGATATCATCTCCCTTCGTCAACCCCAAATTGTACTCTCAAAATTGATCTTATGAAGGCTTTTGATTCGGTCCGGTGGGACTTCCTTTGGGATACCCTTCTGCATCTTGGATTCCCTACGATCTTTATCGGCTGGATCAAGGCGTGTGTCACCTCTGCCAAGTACTCTATTTCTATTAATGGGGAACTCAATGGTTTCTTTGAAGGGAAGAAAGGCCTCCGTCAAGGTGATCCTATCTCACCTTATTTATTTGTCATTTGCATGGATGTCTTCTCTAGGATTCTTGAGTTTAAAATCCAAGCTTCCACCACTTTCAAATTTCATTGGAGATGCCGGAAATCAAATTTATCTCATCTTTGCTTTGCGGATGACCTGCTGGTTTTCTGTCGGGGGGATCTTAATTCTGTCCAAGTAGTGAAGAATGCCCTTGATACCTTCTCCTCTCTATCGGGCTTAACCCCAAACAGCTCTAAAAGTTCCATCTTTCTCTCGGGTATGACTGCTTCCTCGCAACATGATCTTGCAAACTTCATAGGATACAATATGGGTTCATTTCCTATTAGATATTTGGGGGTTCCTCTCATCTCCTCGAAGCTCAAAGCTTTGGACTGTCAAGCCTTGGTGGATCGTATATTGAAGAGGATCAAGCTCTGGACTAATCGCTTCCTCTCCTATGCTGGAAGGCTTCAACTTATTCAATCAATTATATTCAGTATCCAGACTTTTTGGAGCTCCCACTTTATTCTACCAGTCAAAGTCATCAAAGATATAGAGGGTATTCTCTCTGCTTTCTTATGGAAAGGTACTTCCTTAAGTCACTCTGGTGCTAAAGTTGCTTGGAGTGATATCTCTTGTCCGAAACCCGAAGGAGGATTGGGAATCAAAAAGATTCGTGATTGGAACACTGCCTCCATGACCCGTTATATTTGGCTTCTTTGCCAGCCCTGCTCTAATTCCCTGTGGGCTGCTTGGGTCAAGAGGAATCTGCTGCATAAAGACCACTTCTGGGTGGCAAAAGTTCCTTGGAACTGCTCTTGGACCTGGAGGAAAATCCTAAAGCTTCGGGACAGAATCAGGGCTTTCATCTCCGTCAATGTAGGGAATGGTGGAGATACTTCCCTTTGGTTTGATTCTTGGAGGCCTCTTGGCCCTATTTGTTCCTCCTCTCATGCTAGAGTCATTTCCGACTCCGGACTTGGGATAAATGCAAAGGTTAGTGACATTATTTTTGGCGGCTCATGGAGATGGCCGGTAGCTAATTCTATTGAGCTGATAGCTTTGAAGGAAGACTCTAGATCCCTTGATCCCCCTGATTGCAGCCATCAGGACAAGATTCTTTGGGATGGTTCCCCAGCCTTCTCTATTAAGGGTGTTTGGAATTGCATCCGGACTCCGAGCGGCCGTGTGGACTGGGCGCATCTTCTTTGGTTTCCTCATCATGTGCCTAGGCACTCATTTATTTTATGGCTTGCTATCAGAGGTAGACTCTCTACTCAAGATCGTCTCCATTCCTTTGGTGTTCAAGGTCATCTCTCCTTATCCTGCTTTCTATGCCAAGACCATACAGAGGATCATAGCCATCTATTCTTCAGCTGCCTTTTTTCCTTTCGGATCTGGTCTTCTATTGCCAGTTTGTGCGATTTTGAGCATTATCCTTCATCTTGGGAGCTCTTGAGACCGTGGCTCTGCAGGAATATCAAAGGCAAATCCCTTCATTCAATTATTTGCAGACTGGCTTTGGGAGCTTCTTTGTACCTCATTTGGTTTGAAAGGAACTCTCGCAAGCATGGCCAAAGACCTCTTAATGAAGCTGGGATCCTTTCAAAGATTATGGACTCTGTTAGGGCGAGTTTGGATGGTGCTATTTTTCCCAGGAAGGAGGGTCATCAAAAATTGATTGAAAAGTGGCAGCTCCCTTCCTCTATCTCGAGCTGAAGCCCTTTGTTATGATTTCTACCGTGACTCCATCACGATTGTTTTTTTCCTCCGTGACTCCATCACGATTGTTTTTTTTTTTCCTTTTTTTGGATGTTTCTTCTCTTCCATTAGTCTAAGGATATTTACCTTTTTGGTGGTGTATCCCCATTGCTTCTTTTAGACCTCCGGGGAATGCCCCGAGTACCTGTACTTTCAACTCCTTTTCACACTATTAATACATTTCACACCTTTACTTTTCAAAAAAAAAAAAAAAATTGAAACCATCCGGCCCAGGAGCTTTGTTTGGGTGGAGGCTGAATATAGAATTCTTGATTTCATCATCAGTGAAAAGAAAACCCAATTTCCTGATTTGGTCAGAGTTTAGGACCTGATTCACGAAAGGCTTGAGAGACTCAATTCCTTCATAGGCGGTGGAACAGTCAGAACCCAGCAGTTGCTTGAAGAAAACGACCACCTCATGACTTATTTGAAGCTTGTCCCGGATCAAAGCTCCCGAATCATCTTGAATAGATAAAATCTTATTGACATTGTTCCTACTTTTGATGGAATTGAAAAAGAAAGCAGAATTTCGATCCCCTTCCTGCAGCCACTGAATCCTACTCTTCTGCCTAGCAAACGATTCCCTTCCCTTGCAGATTGAACTAATCCTCATAGCACATTCTCTCTCTTTATCAATGAGATCCACCGCAGGATTACCAGCAGCTATAGAAGATTGCAACACAGTGAGCTCAGCCCTGAGATCAGCCAAATCCCCATTAACCAAAGCATTCTTACTTCTACACAACTCCTTCAAGGCTGATTTGAGAAGCTTCAGCTTCCTGCAGACCCGGAACATAGCATGACCATCCACTTGGGTATTCCAGATATGCTCAACTAAGGGAAAGAACTCCTCAAACTCAGACCAGTGGTTAAAGAATTTGAATGGAGATTTATAAGTAGGGAATTGAGCCCCAAGCTTCACCACAGCCGCTGAATGATCAGAAAGACCAAACGGAAGAAACTCAGCTGAAGAGTTTGGATAGAAAGTGAGCCATAAAGGATTTGCAAGAACTCTATCTAGCTTCCTAAGGATATGCCCCACAGCTCTAGAATTGTGCCAGGTGAAAAGAAATCCACCGAATCTGAGATCCTCCAAACCGGCTTCGAAGAGAGTATCATTCAGATCATCCATATGGGAAGGCCAATCAGAGCTACCACCCTTCCTCTCATGTCGATAGCGGATGGCATTAAAATCCCCCAAAATGATCCAAGGTAAACCAGCAAAGAGGTTAGCATGATCCTTCAAACTACCCCAGAGAAGTCTACGGGCTGAAACATCGTTTGAGCCATACACAAAAGAAGCAGCAAATTTGTCTCCCGAGCTGCAGGCAGAGAAAGAGATATGGATGACTTGATCATGCAAGGAGAAGCTATCAGCTTGAAGTTTCATGGGATCCCACCAAACCCAAATCCTACCCGAGCCACTGCCATCGTAGTAGTTAATGCAATTCCAAGACTTGAATAAGCTCTGTTCAACCTTGACTTTATTGCAAGGATTAATCTTAGTCTCAAGAAGGGCTAAGCAAGAAATATTATGTGTATGAACCAGATTACGAACCTCACAATGTTTTGAAGGGTCATTAAGTCCCCGGATATTCCATGATGCTAGATTAATCATCCAATTTCAAAGAAATCTTCCCCTTGGAATTCCCAGCACTCCTGTTTTTCTTCTTATGCTTCATCTGCTTCCCCTTCTTTTTCTCAAGCTCATCCACCAACAATAACCGCCTAGCAATAAGGGGAGTACTTGAGAAGGAAGAAGACGAGGAGGGGGGGGAGACCTTACTGCCTATATTGGAGGGGGACTGAGCAGAGATGGAGGAGTCCCCAGCAGGAGGAACAGAGGAACTGGCCATCGGGACAATCGGATCGTCAAATACCAACGGATCCCCCGCTCCTGAGCCAATCGGATCGTCAGCAGCTAACGGATCACCAGCACTTTCCCCAAACGGATCGTCAGCTGCAATTGGATACCCGATACATGAGCCAAACGGGTCGCCAGCTGGAGACGGAAATCCAGATCCAGAAACATTCGGATCGTCAACAGCAGCAGTTGGATCCACAGCAACCCGATCATCAAGCGAACACAGTGCAGCAAAGCTGTTGACGGAGCGGTACGATTCACGCGCAGGAGGGAGAATCCTTGGAGATGCCAATCCAGGGCCGTCCTGAGCCAATGAAGGAGGAGCAATCTGGGCCATGGGAGGGGAGGAAAGCAGAATCGGAACATCCCTACGAATTTGAACAACATCAGAAATGGTCTTAGGAGGACACTGAGATTCTTTAGGAACCCAAGCAAGGTGAGAAGCCTTCTTGCAGAATTTGGGAAGATGTCCGAATTCCTTACATATTGAGCATTTCTTAGGAACCCAGTTGTATTCAATTCGGATTTCCACTGAGTTTCCATCCTCCAGAACAAGATCCAGAGCGTTGGGGAGAGGGTCATCAATACCAATCTCAATACAAATTCTAGCATAAGATAGCCTCTTCAGGGAAGAAGTCATTTTGTCAGCATGAAGGGGGATTCCAACAATGCTGGCAATGTGACTGAGTCCCTCCGCCGTCCAGAATTCAAGAGGAACGTTGAGAAAATGAGCCCAGATAGGAACCCGTTTGCAACCGTCTTTAGATAAATTCATTCCAGATCTCCAAGCTTTTAAGAAGATGGGACGACCTCCAAAATACCAGGGGCCCCCATTAAGAATATCCAAGCACATCGCCTTATCATGGAATTTGAAGAAGAAGAAGCCATTGCCATTGCATAGAACCTCCGAGAGTCCTTTACCATCCCATAATCTATGGGCCTGAGAATTCACAAGAGAAAACGGGAGCTTGTCCAGGAGAAAACCAACAATAGTATTTTCCCAGGCAGCGGCTCCGATGCTCGCCACAGCCGGCGGGATCATGCATCGAAATCTCCCGTCGTTCGATTGGACAGACGGTTTATGATAAGAGAGCTCCATTACAGCTGGGATGTCCGAGACGAGAGAAGCCCAGCTACTCTTAGCGGCTTCCGGAGCAACAGCATCCGCTGGAACCGCCACCGGGGGAGAAACAGGGGAAGCAGCGGCGCTCGGAGAAGGAGGAGTCAGCAGGGAGTTTGAAATACCTCCAGAATTTGGGAGAGGCGGGAAGGAAAGACTACTAAATTCAAACTCAGGATGGGAAGAATTGGATGACGTCTTCAAGCTGCCATGTACCAAGCGACCTGACGAACGGACCGGGCAATAAGATGGAGTCTGGTACGGCCGCATTTTTGAAAAAAAATCCACCAGCCGCCTCCTTCGCACGAGCCGGCAACGCCGCAGGATCGGCACCGGACATCGGAGAGGAAACAGCTCCACAGGCCGGGAGCACATATAACTCCAAATCAGCATCAAATAAATCAATCCTGGAAGCAGCGGCAATATCAGCCTCCACTGGGAAACACAGAGCAAGAGCCACAGGATCCTCCGGAAACAAGGGAGACGAAGCCAGCAAGACATCATGAGAGGGAGGAGCAATGGGATCGAAGGAGGCCTCAACGGGAGAAGAGGAGAGAGCACTAGAGGCTAAAGCTGGAATAGATCTGGATGAGGGATCCAAGGAGGCCTCATCCTGATCTATACCACCCGAGACCATCCCAGGAGCAGATGGGGGATCCGGACCTAGGCGAACCAAGGAAGATTCAGCAATTGAAACCATGGACGATTTAGCAGGAAGAACCGGAGAGGACGCCATGACAAATTCAGCAGGAGGAACCGAATGACCCCATGAAGCCATGGAGATCACGCAGAGAAAACGAAGAATAAACGGAAGAGCGGGATCTTAGAGAGAGAAGCTCCCATCTTAGAGAGAGAAGCTGCCCAGTCAATTTCGAACCTGAATCAAGTCCAATCTAGAGCAATGCTCCACAAGATTAGTTTGAATGAAACGAAGATCAAACTTGAATTTAGTTCAATATGCTGCATTTGTTTAAAAATTGGGTTAGATCAAACCAACGTCAATTCTGAATCAAGTCGAATCTTGGGCATTGGCACAAGTTCGGGTTAGATCAAAACTAAGATCGGACCCAAATAAAATCTCATACGGAGCGTTGCTCCAAGATTGAAATTAGATCAAACTTAAATCAAACATGAGTCAAGTCCAACGTGGAGCATTGTTTCAAGATTGTGTTGGATCAAACTTAGATCAAACCTTGATTAAGTACAATCTCGAGCATTCCTCCAATATTGATAGATCAAAGTTAGATCAAATTAGACCAAATTCTAATCAAGTACAATCTAGAGAGTTACTTAGAGATATTTTTCAACACTAGGTTGAACCAAGTTCAAGTTAAACCCAAATCAGATCCCATCTAGACAATTGCTCCGAGATTGGGTCGGATAAAATTTACATCAAACATGAATCAACTTCAATTTAGAGTGTTGAATCAAGATATGGTTAAATCAAATTAAATCAAACACAAATCAAGTTCAATCTAGAGCACTTATATAATATCGGGTTGGATAAAATTAAGATCAATCCTAAATAAAGTTAAATATAGAGCATTATTCTAAGATCGGGTTAGATGGAGCTAAGTTCAGACCCAAATAAAGTTTATTCTCGAGCGTTACACCAAGATTGGGTGAAATCAAACTAAAATCAAGTTCAATCGAAGCATTACTCCATGATTGGATTAGATCTAACCTACATCAAGCTAATTGAAGTTCAATCTGGAGCGTTGCTACAAGATCGGGCCATATCAAGGCTAAATCAATTTGAATTTGGAATGTTGCTCTAAGTTCGGATTGGATCAAACTTAGATCAAACCTTCTGAGTCAAGTCCAATTGGAAGTGATGCTCCAAGATCGGGTCGAGCCAAACTTAGATCAAATTTCAAAATAAGTCCAATCTAAAGCATTGCAATAAGACCAGGTTAGATCAAATTAGATCCACATGAATCAAATCTAATTTGCAGCATTGTTCTAAGAAAAGGTTGGATCAAACCCAAACCAAGTCAAATCGAGAGCGTTGCTCGAGGATCAAGTTGGATCAAACTTATATCAAACCCAAATCAAGTCCAATCTGGATTCCATTATTGTTATATCGAACTCAATCAACCTTTGATCAAACCCCAATCAAGTTCAATTTAAAGCATTGCTCTAAGATCAGGGTGGATTAAACTTAAATCCGACCTGGAACAAATCAAATATGTAACATTGCTCTAAGATCGGGTTCAACTAAACTTTGATCAAATCGGAATTAAGTTCAATATGGAGCCTTGATCTTAGGTTGAGCTTGATCAAACCAAGATCAGGCACAAATCAAGTCCGATGTAGAGCATTCCTCAAATATCGTATTGGATCAAACTTATATCAATCTCGAATTAAGTGAAATATGCTGCATTCCTTCAAGATTGATTTGGTTCAAACTCAAATCAAATATGAATCAAATGCAATTTAATGCATTGTTCCAAGATAGGGTCGGATCGAACTTAGGTCAAACCCAAAATAAAGTTCGATATGGAGCATTTCTCTAAGGTCGGGTTGGATCAATCTTAGCTCTAAGATGAATCAAGTTCAATATGGAGTGATGCTGCATCATGATCAGGTTAGATCAAACACTAATCAAGTCTAAATTTGAGTGTTGCTTAAGATTAGGCTCGATGAAGTTAAAGAGTTTGGGGTTTAGGATTTAGGGTTTTAGGTTGGGGTTTTAGGGTTTTAGGGTTGGGGTTTAAGTGTTAAGGGTTTAAGCGTTTAGGGTTAAGGGTTTAGGGCTTTAGGGGTAGAGGTGGGCACTGGGCCGTACCGCCCGCACGTCCCAGGCCCTGATGGGCCGTGCCAGGCACGGCCCGGCACTGCTATAGTATCGGGCCGTGCCGGGCCCAAAAATTTTTTCTGTTGGCCCAGCATGACACGGCCCATGACGGGCTTGGGCCGGGCCCGTCGTGCCGTGCCAGCACGGCCCAGGTGGGCCTGAGCCGTGCCAGCCCAGGCGGGCCGTGCCAAGCACGTCCCAGGGTGGCCTGGGCGGTGCCAGGCACGACCCACTTGGGGCCTGGCCCATGCAACTCAAATAAAAAAATTATTTGATAAATTAAAAAATTATTAGATAAATTAAAAAATTATTAGGAATAAAGAAATTTTATTAATATAAAGCCACCATAATGATGGGGGGTTTGACATAGACCCCTACCAGTTTATTAATTTAAAATTAAAATGGATCGATAATCGCCGATCAGGATCATGGCATGGATCGATCGCAACCGTCGGATCATCTTGGATCGGATCGATCATCGCCGATCGGGATCATGGCTTGGATCGATCGCAACCGTCGGATCATAGCTGATCGAATGGATCGCAACCGTCGGATCGATCATCGCCGATCAGGATCATGGCATGGATCGATCGCAACCGTCGGATCATCTCCGATCGGATCGATCGCAACCGTCGGATCGATCATCCCCGATTGGGATCATGGCTTGGATCGATCGCAACTGTCGGATCGTCTTTGATCGGATTGATCGCAACGATCTGATCGATCATCGTCGATCGGGATCATGGCTTGGATCAATCGCAACCATCGGATCGTCTCCGATCGGATGGATTGCAACTGTCAGATTGATCATTGCCGATCGGGATCATGGCTTGGATCGATCGCAGACGTCGGATCATCTTCGATTGGATGGATCGCAACCGTCAGATTGATCATCGCCGATCAAGATCATGGCTTGGATCGATCGTAGACATCGGATCGTCTCCAATTGGATGGATCGCAACCATCAGATTGATCATCTTCGATCGTGATCATGGCTTGGCTCAATCGCAGACATCGGATCGTCTTCGATCGGATTGATTGCAACAGTTCGATCGATCATTGCCGATCGGGATCATGGCTTGGATCGATCGCAACCATTGGATCGTCTCCGATCAATGGATCGCAATTGTTGGATTGATCATCACCGATCGGGATCATGGCTTGGATCGATCGCAACCATCGGATTGTCTCCGATCGGATGGATCGCAACCGTCGGATCGATCATCGCCGATCGGGATCATGGCTTGGACGATCGCAACCGTCGGATCATCTCCGATCGGATGGATCGCAACCGTCGGATCGATCATCGCCGATCGGGATCATGGCATGGATCGATTATCACCGAATGGGATCATGGCTTGGATCGATCGCAACCGTCAGATCGTCTCCGATCGGATTGATCGCAATGGTCCGATCGATCATCGCCGATCGGGATCATAGCTTGGATCGGTTGCGATCGATCCATCCGATCAAACTTAGAATAAACCCAAATCAGATCAAATCTAAAGCGTTGCCTTAAAATCGGGTTCGATAAAACAACAAACCTAAATCAAGTCTTTTTAGAGTGCTGCTTCAAGATCGAGTTAGTTCAAACCAAGCATTGCTTCGATATCAATTTAGATCAAACTCTGATCGAACCTGAATCAAGTTAAATTAGGAGCATCGTTCGAAGATCAAGTTAGGTCAAACCCGAATCAAGTTCAATTTAGAGTGTTACTCCATGATTAGTTCAGATCAAATAAGATCAAGCCCGAATCAATTTCAATCTAAAACATTTTAATATGATCGGCCTAGATCAAACTTTGATCTCTTTTCATTTGATCGAACCTGAATCAAGTCCAATCTAGAGCAATGCTCCACAAGATTAGTTTGAATGAAACGAAGATCAAACTTGAATTTAGTTCAATATGCTGCATTTGTTTAAAAATTGGGTTAGATCAAACCAATGTCAATTCTGAATCAAGTCGAATCTCGGGCATTGGCACAAGTTCGGGTTAGATCAAACTAAGACCGGACCCAAATAAAATCTCATATGGAGCGTTGCTCCAAGATTGAAATTAGATCAAACTTAAATCAAACATGAGTCAAGTCCAACGTGGAGCATCGTTTCAACATTGTGTTGGATCAAACTTAGATCAAACCTCAATTAAGTACAATCTCGAGCATTCCTCCAATATTGATAGATCAAAGTTAGATCAAATTAGACCAAATTCGAATCAAGTACAATCTAGAGAGTTACTTAGAGATATTTTTCAACACTGGGTTGAACCAAGTTCAAGTTAAACCCAAATCAGATCCCATCTAGACAATTGCTCCGAGATTGGGTCGGATAAAATTTACATCAAACATAAATCAACTTCAATTTAGAGTGTTGATTCAAGATATGGTTAAATCAAATTAAATCAAACACAAATCAAGTTCAATCTTGAGCACTTATATAATATCGGGTTGGATAAAATTAAGATCAATCCTAAATAAAGTTAAATGTAGAGCTAATTTCTAAGATCGGGTTAGATGGAGCTACACAAATCAAGTTCAGACCCAAATAAAGTTCATTCTCGAGCGTTACACCAAGATTGGGTGAAATCAAACTAAAATCAAGTTCAATCGAAGCATTACTCCATGATTGGATTAGATCTAACCTACATCAAGCAAAATGAAGTTCAATCTGGAGCATTGCTACAAGATCGGGCCAAATCAAGACTAAATCAATTTGAATTTGGAATGTTGCTCTAAGTTCGGATTGGATCAAACTTAGATCAAACCTTATGAGTCAAGTCCAATTGGAAGTGATGCTCCAAGATCGGGTCGAGCCAAACTTAGATCAAATTTCAAAATAAGTCCAATCTAAAGCATTGCAACAAGACCAGGTTAGATTTTTTTTTTTTTTTGAAAGGTAAAAGTGTGAGTTGTATTAACACGGAAGAAAAGGAGTTACAAGTACAAGAACACGGGGCATACCCCGGAAGATACAAAAATCAAGCAAAGGGAAATACTTCCCGCAAAAGGGAATACATCCTCAAACATAGGAAATACAAACCTCAAGAGAAATCATCCAAAAACTAACTAAGAGCTTTCAAACTATGATCGCTGTCAGATTATCTTCTCAAAAGGGAAGGGGGAAGATGCCATCTTCCTAACACATGGAGATTTGCAGTATTTCTAGGATATTTAGCACCATCCAACTTCAGCCTAACCAATCCATAATCATAGTAATAATCCCTCTTTCATTATGGGCCTTGCGCCCGTGCTTGCGTGAGTTCCTTTCATACCATATGAAGTATATTGTAGCTCCCAATGCAAGTCTGCTAACAATGGAGAGAAGAGAGGACCCATTGAGTTTGCTGCAAAGCCACGGCCTCAAACTCTCCCAAGAGAATGGAAAGTGCGTTAAATCACAATTACTAGCAATTGTAGACCAAACCCGGAAAGAGAAAGGGCAATTGAAGAACAGGTGACTATGATCCTCCCTTGGATCTTGACATAAGTAGCATGTCATGTGTTGGATAATTCCGAAAGAGAAAAGACGATCTTGAGTGGAAAGCCTACCTCTTAATGCTAACCATAAGATGAAAGAATGCCTTGGAACATGATGTTTAAACCATACCAAATGTGCCCAATCAACACGCTAGGAAGAGGACCGAATTTTGTTCCATGCTCTTTTGATTGTGAAATCCCTTGATCCATCCCAAACCACCATATCTTGTTGGGAGCAGTCGGGCAATGGAAGGGAACAGGATTCATCTTTCAAGCTGATCAGCTCATTTGAATTTGCTACAGGCCATCTCCAATTGCCGGATGAAATAATGGCACTAACCTTTGCTTCTTTTGTAAGACCCGAGTCAGAAATGACTCTAGCTTGAGAAGAAGAGCATATGGGGCCTTGAGGTCTCCATGAATCAAACCAAAGGGAGGTGTTTTCTCCATTCCCCACTTTCACTGAAATAAAATCCTTCACTCTATCCCGAATCTTGAAGATCTTCCTCCAAGTCCAAGAACAATTCCATGGGACTTTCGCCACCCAAAAGTGTTCCTTGTGAAGCAAATTCTTCTTAACCCAGGCAGCCCATAATGAATTAGCGCATGGTTGACATAATAACCAAATATAACGAGTCATTGAGGCAACATTCCAATCCCTAACCTTCTTAACTCCCAGACCTCCTTCTTCTTTAGGTGTAGAAATGTCAGCCCAAGCAACTTTTGCGCTATGCCTTTTCAGAGAAACACCATTCCAGAGAAAAGCCGAGAGAATACCTTCTATTACTTTGATAACTTTTGCTGGTAGGATGAAATGGGCACTCCAAAATGATTGAATACTAAAAATAACCGACTGGATGAGCTGCAATCTTCCAGCATAAGAGAGAAAACGGTTTGTCCAAACCTTGATCCTCCCCAAGATACGATCAACCAGAGCATGGCAATCAAGAGCTTTGAGCTTTGTGGATATAAGTGGGACACCCAAATATCTGATGGGGAGCCAAGAGGAAATCCCAAGTAATTAACAGTTTCATGCTGCATATGATCCGTAACACCCGAGAGGAAAATGGAGCATTTTGTTTCATTAGGTTTAAGACCTGAGAGAGAGGAGAAAGTATCAAGAGCTTCTTTAACAACTTTTATAGAATCCAAATCTCCTCGGCAAAAAATCATCAAATCATCAGCAAAACATAAGTGTGATATCTTGGAATTCCGGCATCTCCAGTGGTACTTAAAGAAGGAGGAGGCTTGAATTTTCTGGTCTAAAATTCGAGAGAAGATTTCCATGCATATGACAAATAAGTAGGGAGAAATTGGATCACCTTGACGTAGGCCTTTCCTTCCTTCAAAGAAGCCATTGAGTTCCCCATTTATAGCCACAGAATATTTTGCTGAGGAGACACACGTTTTGATCCATCCAATGAATTTGTGAGGAAATCCAAGGAGGTGCAAAGAATCCCAAAGGAACTCCCATCTTACAGAGTCGAAGGCTTTCATTAAATCAATCTTGAGTGCACATTTAGGGGAGGAGGAAGAGAGGTGATATCCTCTAACAAGCTCTTGTGCCATCAAAATGTTATCCCCAATATGCCTTCCTTGCACAAAAGCAGCTTGAGCTTCATTAATAAAAGCTGGGAGCACATCTTTCAGTCGGTTGGCAAGCAACTTAGATATACATTTGTATAGAGTCTTGCAGCAAGAAATAGGTCTGAAGTCCTTCAATTTTGAAGCATTTGGGACTTTGGGGATGAGAGCAATGATTGTACAATTAACCTCCTTGAGAAGCACACCTTTAGAGAAAAACTCCTTGATTGCTGTAGTGACATCAGCTCCCACAATGGACCAGGTCTTTTGGAAGAAATAAGCATTAAATCCATCAGGGCCTGGTGCTTTGTTAGGATGGAGGCTGAAAATGGAAGCTTTGATCTCTTCATCAGTGAAATCATAACTTAATTGCCTAATTTGTTCAGGAGTGAGGGCATGATCCACAAAATCTTTAAGAACTTCTATACCTTCATAATTGGTGCTGCATTTCGAACCAAGAAGTTGATTGTAGAAGCTAACCACCTCTTGAGCAATTTTATTCTTCTCCCAAAGCCATTCACCATTTTCATCTTGGATACATAAGATCTTGTTGACATTGTTTCTTCCTTTGATGGAATTGAAAAAAAAAGCAGAGTTCTGATCCCCTTCTTTCAACCATTGTATTCTGCTTCTCTGCCTAGCATAACTCTCCTTCCCATTGTAGACAAGAGCAAGCCTCTTAGCACAATCTTTCTCCTTCTCCAGGAGTTCTTCCTCAATATTACCTGCAGCAATTGATGATTGTAAAGCAGCAAGTTCAGAGTGAAGAGGTTCAAGTTCCCCAAAAATAAGGTCATTCTTGCTCTTACTCAGATCTTTCAAAGCAGTTTTAACCAATTTCAGCTTTTTGTAAACCCTAAACATGGCATGTCCTTCCACATGTGTACTCCAAATCTTCTCGATTAAAGGATAAAATTCTTCGAAATCAGCCCAGTAATTAAAGAATTTGAAAGGGCTTTTGTAAAGAGGGAGATTAAGTCCAAGATTCACCACAACCGCAGAATGATCTGAGAGTCCATAAGGAAGGAAATCAGCAGAAGATTGGGCATAGTTATTGAACCACAATGAGTTAGCAAGAGCTCTGTCCAGCTTCCTTAGGATTTGCCCATTAGCTCTAGAATTGTGCCAAGTGAAAAGGAAGCCTCCAAATCTAAGATCATCCAGCCCAGCTTCAAAAAGAGTGTCATTTAATTCATCCATGTAACTAGGCCACTCAATACTTCCTCCCCTTCTTTCATGTCTAAATCGGATGGCATTGAAGTCCCCCATAATAATCCATGGAAGATGGAGAAAGAGTTAGCTTGATCCTTCAAATTACTCCAAAGGTGTCTTCTAGCTGTAACATCATTTGAACCATAAACAAAAGATGCTGCAAGCTTGTCACCAGAATTAAGAATAGTGAAAGATAGATGAATAATCTGGTCATGCAAGGAAACACTATCAGCAAAAAGTTTGTTTGGGTCCCACCAGATCCATATCCTACCAGTGCCATCACCATCATAATAGTTAGTGCAATGCCAACCCTTGAAAAGGCTCATCTCAATCTTCTCTTTATTACAAGCTTTAATCTTAGTCTCAAGAAGAGCTATACAAGAGAGTTTGTGAGAATGAACAAGATTACGAACCTCCGCGTGCTTAGAGGGATCATTAAGACCCCGAATATTCCAGGAAGCTAACTTGATCATGTGAATTTCTTTGAGAATTTCCCCCTGGAGTTTCCAGAACTCCCATTCTTCTTCTTTTCCTTTTTCTTCTTTCCTAGCTTTTTCTCAACTTCATCTATCATAATCAGCTTCCTTGCTAGAAGAGGAGAGCTTGGAGTAGACGATGTAGGAGAGGAATCCTCATTATCAATATTGGGCGCAGCCTCCTCAGTGTTGCAGATAACAGCAGCTTCTGTAGCATTCATTTCATTCATCAGGCCCTCTAATTCATCTTTGTCTTCAGCTATTGACTCTACCCGAGATGGGTAAAATTGAGCTAAATTTTCATCTCTAGCTGCATTTAGATCTTTATCCAATTGGAGGATCTCATAGGAGTTAGTGGTTCTGCATATTCTACTAGCAGAGGGTACACTATTTGTTTGAACAATTGAGGGAGAAGCTTGATCAACCACCACTTCCTTTCCATGACTCTTCACATGCTTCCAATCACCATCTAAATGTGGTTTGGAAGCAGATTGGGATGATTTCGGAGCCCATACTTGATGGCTGGCCTTCTTGCAATTTTTGGATAGATGTCCAAACTCCTTGCATACCGAGCATTTCTTAGGGACCCAATTATATTCAATATGGATTTCCATTAAACTTCCATCCTCCATTTCGATATCAAATGCATTAGGGAGAGAGTCTTCAATACTGATCTCAATGCAAATTCTGGCGTAATTTAAACGCTTTAAGGAGGTAGTCATCTTATCAGCATGCAGCGGTTTCCCAATAATGCTAGCTATATAGCTTAACCCCTCATCCGTCCAATACTCTAATGGGACATTATAGAAATGAGCCCATATTGGAACTTTTTTACAGCCATCCTTAGATAAGTTCATACAAGGACTCCAAGCCTTTAAGAAAATAGGTCTGCCTCCAAAGTACCAAGGTCCTCCTTCCAGAGCTTCCAATGATCTGCTCGAATCAGAAAATTTGAAGAAAAAGAATCCATTTCCATTGCATAAGACTTCTATCAGGCCATTATTTCCCCAATGCCTCTTAGCACAAGCTTGAACAAGAGAAAACGGCAGCTTGTCAAGGAAGAAACCAACCAAGGTATTTTCCCAAATGGTCGCACCCTTTTGAGCAACTGAGGGAGGGAGTTTAATTCTGATTTTACCCTCATTAGTAAGGGAGATAGGCTTAATGTAAGTAAGCTGCAAATTAGAGGGGGCATCTTTGACTAAAGAAGCCCAGCTAGATTGTGCCTTGCTCTTTCCATCAACAGCATCATGAGCAAGGCCAGAAATCACATTCTGGTGAGCTGGAAGATGCTGCACAGCCGCAGGATTTGAAGAGTAAGAAAGAGGCGGGAAATTTGGGTCAATAGTTTCAAATTTTGAACTTGCCAGGTACTGGTTGGTTTCAAGAAAAGGAGCGGCAGCTTTTGGCACCTTGGGTAAAGAGATTTGTCCAAAAGTTGGAACAACCTCCAATTGAAATTGCTGCCCATCGGTCCTTCTATTATGTGGAATGGAATGGACCGGGTAAAAGGGAGCTTGAGAGGCATTGTGGCATTTCATCAACAGCTGATCGGGCATGGAGCAAGGAACCACCGAATTCACAGCAAATGGAGATTGAGAAGCTGAGGTTAAGACATCACCTGGGGGCTTGTTCCTTGCAACCATGGCATTTATCTCAGCTTCTTCGTCTTGATTGGAGATCCCACGGTGGACATAACTCAGCTTTTCCTTCATTGTAGCAGCAATCCCATTGAAGCTGAAAAGAAGGTCTTTCTCCTCCTTCGAAGCTTGGACCAGATCTTGAGTAGTAGATTTCCCTTCCAAATTCTTTGAACTGGGCGGAACATCTGAGGTTGCAGCACCAATGCTCGAAGATGAGGCAAGTGAATGGGACAAGCACTGAGCTGCTTCCTTCCCATTCGGCTTACTTGAAACAGTGGGGGGAATAGGAATAGATGAGGATACCGAAGCGTCCTTATCCAAAGCTATACCTCCCTCTAAGATCTCCGGAGCAAAACCCCGGATTGCAAGAGAGACAGGGACTCCATGAGAATCCTCCATAGCTACCAGAAAATAAAAATAAAAACAAGAGCGGAAGAACAAGAGAGAGAAAAATTAGAGAGAGAAGCTCTCATCCTCCCAACGCTTCTCCAGCAACTCACAAGACCAGGTTAGAACAAATTAGATCCACATGAATCAAATCTAATTTGCAGCATTGCTCTAAGAAAAGGTTGGATCAAACCCAAACCAAGTCAAATCGAAAGCGTTGCTCGAGGATCAAGTTGGATCAAACTTATATCAAACCCAAATCAAGTCCAATCTGAATTCTATTATTGTTAGATCGAACTCAATCAACTTTTGATCAAACCCCAATCAAGTTCAATTTAAAGCATTGCTCTAAGATCAGGGTGGATTAAACTTAAATCGGACCTGGAACAAATCAAATATGTAACATTGCTCTAAGATTAGGTTCAACTAAACTTTGATCAAATCAGAATTAAGTTCAATATGGAGCCTTGATCTTAGGTTGAGCTTGATCAAACCAAGATCAGGCACAAATCAAGTCCGATGTAGAGCATTCCTCAAAGATCGTATTGGATCAAACTTATATCAATCTCAAATTAAGTAAAATATGCTGCAATCCTCCAAGATTTATTTGGTTCAAACTCAAATCAAATATGAATCAAATGCAATTTAATGCATTATTCCAAGATAGGGTCGGATCGAACTTAGGTCAAACCCAAAATAAAGTTCGATATGGAGCATTTCTCTAAGGTCGGGTTGGATCAATCTTAGCTCTAAGATGAATCAAGTTCAATATGGAGTGATGCTGCATCATGATCAGGTTAGATCAAACACTAATCAAGTCTAATTTTGAGTGTTGCTCTAAGATTAGGCTCGATGAAGTTAAAGATAATACCCAAATCAAGTTTAATCGAGAGCATTGCACTAAGATTGGGTTTGATCAAACTTAGAATAAACCCAAATCAGATCAAATCTAAAGCGTTGCCCTAAAATAGGGTTCGATAAAACAACAAACCTAAATCAAGTCTTTTTTAGAGTGCTGCTTCAAGATCGGGTTAGTTCAAACCAAGATGGAGCCCAAATTAAGTATAATATGAAGCATTGCTTCGATATCAATTTAGATCAAACTCTGATCGAACCTGAATCGAGTTAGGTCAAACCCGAATCGAGTTCAATTTAGAGTGTTACTCCATGATTAGTTCAGATCAAATAAGATCAAGCCCAAATCAATTTCAATCTAAAACATTATAATATGATCGGCCTAGATCAAATTTTGATCACTTTTCATTTGATCGAACCTGAATCAAGTCCAATCTAGAGCAATGCTCCACAAGATTAGTTTGAATGAAACGAAGATCAAACTTGAATTTAGTTCAATATGCTGCATTTGTTTAAAAATTGGGTTAGATCAAACCAATGTCAATTCTGAATCAAGTCGAATCTCGGGCATTGGCACAAGTTCGGGTTAGATCAAACTAAGATTGGACCCAAATAAAATCTCATACGGAGCGTTGCTCCAAGATTGAAATTAGATCAAACTTAAATCAAACATGAGTCAAGTCCAACGTGGAGCATCGTTTCAAGATTGTGTTGGATCAAACTTATATCAAACCTCAATTAAGTACAATCTCGAGCATTCCTCCAATATTGATAGATCAAAGTTAGATCAAATTAGACCAAATTCGAATCAAGTACAATCTAAAGAGTTACTTAGAGATATTTTTCAACACTGGGTTGAACCAAGTTCAAGTTAAACCCAAATCAGATCCCATCTAGACAATTGCTCCGAGATTGGGTCGGATAAAATTTACATCAAACATGAATCAACTTCAATTTAGAGTGTTGAATCAAGATATGGTTAAATCAAATTAAATCAAACACAAATCAAGTTCAATCTAGAGCACTTATATAATATCGGGTTGGATAAAATTAAGATCAATCCTTAATAAAGTTAAATATAGAGCATTATTCTAAGATCGGGTTAGATGGAGCTAAGTTCAGACCCAAATAAAGTTCATTCTCGAGCGTTACACCAAGATTGGGTGAAATCAAACTAAAATCAAGTTCAATCGAAGCATTACTCCATGATTGGATTAGATCTAACCTACATCAAGCTAAATGAAGTTCAATCTGGAGCGTTGCTACAAGATCGGGCCAAATCAAGGCTAAATCAATTTGAATTTGGAATGTTGCTCTAAGTTCGGATTGGATCAAACTTAGATCAAACCTTCTGAGTCAAGTCCAATTGGAAGTGATGCTCCAAGATCGGGTCGAGCCAAACTTAGATCAAATTTCAAAATAAGTCCAATCTAAAGCATTGCAACAAGACCAGGTTAGATCAAATTAGATCCACATGAATCAAATCTAATTTGCAGCATTGCTCTAAGAAAAGGTTGGATCAAACCCAAACCAAGTCAAATCGAGAGCGTTGCTCGAGGATCGAGTTGGATCAAACTTATATCAAACCCAAATCAAGTCCAATCTGGATTCTATTATTGTTATATCGAACTCAATCAACTTTTGATCAAACCCCAATCAAGTTCAATTTAAAGCATTGCTCTAAGATCAGGGTGGATTAAACTTAAATCGGACCTGGAACAAATCAAATATGTAACATTGCTCTAAGATCGGGTTCAACTAAACTTTGATCAAATCGGAATTAAGTTCAATATGGAGCCTTGATCTTAGGTTGAGCTTGATCAAACCAAGATCAGGCACAAATCAAGTCCGATGTAGAGCATTCCTCAAAGATCGTATTGGATCAAACTTATATCAATCTCGAATTAAGTGAAATATGCTGCATTCCTCCAAGATTGATTTGGTTCAAACTCAAATCAAATATGAATCAAATGCAATTTAATGCATTGTTCCAAGATAGGGTCGGATCGAACTTAGGTCAAACCCAAAATAAAGTTCGATATGGAGCATTTCTCTAAGGTCGGGTTGGATCAATCTTAGCTCTAAGATGAATCAAGTTCAATATGGAGTGATGCTGCATCATGATCAGGTTAGATCAAACACTAATCAAGTCTAATTTTGAGTGTTGCTCTAAGATTAGGCTCGATGAAGTTAAAGATAATACCCAAATCAAGTTTAATCGAGAGCATTGCACTAAGATTGGGTTTGATCAAACTTAGAATAAACCCAAATCAGATCAAATCTAAAGCGTTGCCCTAATAAAATCGGGTTCGATAAAACAACAAACCTAAATCAAGTCTTTTTTAGAGTGCTGCTTCAAGATCGGGTTAGTTCAAACCAAGATGGAGCCCAAATTAAGTATAATATGAAGCATTGCTTCGATATCAATTTAGATCAAACTCTGATCGAACCTGAATCAAGTTAAATTAGGAGCATCGTTCGAAGATCAAGTTAGGTCAAATCCGAATCGAGTTCAATTTAGAGTGTTACTCCATGATTAGTTCAGATCAAATAAGATCAAGCCCGAATCAATTCAATCTAAAACATTATAATATGATCGGCCTAGATCAAACTTTGATCTCTTTTCATTTGATCGAACCTGAATCAAGTCCAATCTAGAGCAATGCTCCACAAGATTAGTTTGAATGAAACGAAGATCAAACTTGAATTTAGTTCAATATGCTGCATTTGTTTAAAAATTGGGTTAGATCAAACCAATGTCAATTCTGAATCAAGTCGAATCTCGGGCATTGGCACAAGTTCGGGTTAGATCAAACTAAGATCGGACCCAAATAAAATCTCATACGGAGCGTTGCTCCAAGATTGAAATTAGATCAAACTTAAATCAAACATGAGTCAAGTCCAACGTGGAGCATCGTTTCAAGATTGTGCTGGATCAAACTTAGATCAAACCTCAATTAAGTACAATCTCGAGCATTCCTCCAATATTGATAGATCAAAGTTAGATCAAATTAGACCAAATTCGAATCAAGTACAATATAGAGAGTTACTTAGAGATATTTTTCAACACTGGGTTGAACCAAGCTCATGTTAAACCCAAATTAGATCCCATCTAGACAATTGCGACGATCGATGGTTACGATCGATCGAAGCCATGATCCTGATCGATCCGATGGTTGTGATCCATCCGATCGCGACGATCCAACGGTTGCGACCCATCCGATCGGTGAAGATCCGACGATTGTGATCAATCCAAGCCATGATCCTGATCGGCGATGATCGATGAAACTGTTTCGATCAATCCTATCGGCGTCGATCTGACAGTTGCAATCGATCTAAGCCATGATCTTGATCGGCGATGATCGATCCGACGATTGCGATCCATCAGATTCCACGACGATCAGACGGTTGTGATCGATCCAAGCCATGATCCCGATCAGCGATGATCGATCCGAAGGTTGCGATCCAACCGATCGGCGACAATCCGACGGTTGTGATCAATCTAAGCCATGATCCCGATCGGCGATGATCGATCCGATGGTTGCAATCCATCCGATCGATGACGATCTGACGGTTTGCGATCGATCCAAGCCATGATCCCGATCGGCGATGATCGATGCTATGGTTGCGATCCATCCGATTGGCGAAGATCCGACGGTTGCGATCGATCCAAGCCATGATCCTGATCGGCGATGATCGACGAAACTATTGCGATCAATCCGATCGGCGTCGATCCGATGGTTGCAATCGATCCAAGCCATGATCTCGATCGGCGATGATCGATCGGACCGTTGCAATCCATCCGATCGGCTACGATCCGGCAGTTGCGATAGATCCAAGCCATGATCTCGATCGGCAATGATCGATCGGATGGTTGCGATCCATCCGATCGGCGATGATCTGACGGTTGCGATCGATCCAAGCCATGATCCCGATCAGCGATGATCGATCCGACGGTTGATCCATCCAATCGATGAAGATCCGACTGTTGCGATCGATCCAAGCCATGATCCCAATCGGCGATGATCGATTGAAACATTGCGATCAATTCGATCGGCGATGATTCGACGTTGCGATCGATACAAGCCATGAACCCAATCGGCGATGATCGATCCGACGGTTGCAATCAATCCGATCAGCGATGATCCGATGGTTGCAATCGATCCAAGCCATGATCCCGATCGGCGATGATCTATCCGACGGTTGCAATCCTTCCAAACGGCGATGATCCCACGGTTGTGATCGATCGAAGCCATGATTCCGATTAGCGATGATCGATTCGACGGTTGCGATCCATTCGATTGGCGAAGATCCGATGGTTGCGATCAATTCAAGTAATGATCACAATCGGCAATGATCGATCAGACCGTTGCGATCAATCCGATCGGCGACGATCCGACGGTTGCGATCGATCCAAGCTGTGATCCCGATCAACGATAATCGATCCGACGATTGCAATACATCCGATCGGCGATGATCCGATGGTTATGATCGATCCAAACCATGATCCCGATCATCGATGATTGATCCGATGGTTGCGATCCATCCGATCGATGACGATCCGATGGTTGTGATCGATCCATGACATGATCTCGATCTGTGATGATCGATCGGGCTGTTGCAATCCATCCGATCGGCAATGATCGATCCAACGGTTGTGATCCATCCGATCGACGACGATCCAACGGTTGCGATCGATCCAAGCTATGATCCCGATGGGCGATGATCGATCGGACCGTTGTGATCCATTCGATCGGCGACGATCTAATGGTTACGATCGATCGAAGTCATGATCCTGGTCGATCCGACGGTTGCGATCCATCCGATCGGCGACGATCTGACGGTTGCAACCCATCCGATCAGCAAAGATCCGACGATTGCGATCGATCCAAGCCATGATCCTGATCGGCGATGATCGATGAAACTGTTGCGATCAATCCTATCGGCGTCGATCTAACAGTTGCAATCGATCCAAGCCATGATCTCGATCGGCGATGATCGATCCGACGTTGCGATCCATCAGATTCTGCGACGATCAGACGGTTGTGATCGATCCAAGCCATGATCCCGATCAGCGATGATCGATCCGAAGGTTGTGATCCAACCGATCGGCGACAATCCGATGGTTGCGATCAATCCAAGCCATGATCCCGATCGGCGATGATCAATCCGATGGTTGCGATCCATCCGATCGATGACGATCTGACAGCTGCGATCGATCCAAGCCATGATCCCGATCGGCGATGATCGATCCTATGGTTGCGATCCATCCGATTGGTGAAGATCCAATGGTTGCGATCGATCCAAGCCATGATCCTGATCGGTGATGATCAACAAAACTATTGCGATCAATCCGATCGACGTTGATCCAACGGTTGCAATAGATCCAAGCCATGATCTCGATCGGCGATGATCGATCGGACCGTTGCGATCCATCCGATCAGCTACGATCTGGCGGTTGCGATAGATCCAAGCCATGATCTCGATCGGCAATGATCGAGATCGGACGGTTGCGATCCATCCGATCGGCGACGATACGACGGTTGCGATCGATCCAAGCCATGATCCTGATCGGCGATGATCGATCCGACAGTTGGGATCCATCCAATCGATGAAGATCCGACTGTTGCGATCGATCCAAGCCATGATCCCAATCGGCGATGATTGATGGGAACGTTGCGATCAATTCGATCGGTGATGATTCGACGGTTGCGATCGATACAATCCATAAACCCGATCGGCGATGATCGATCCAACGGTTGCGATCCATCCGATCAGCGACGATTCGATGGTTGCGATCGATCCAAACCATGATCCCAATCGGTGATGATCTATCCGACGATTGCAATCCATCCAAACGGCGACGATCCCACGGTTGTGATCGATCCAAGCCATGATTCCGATCGGCGATGATCGATCCGACGGTTGCGATCCATTCGATTGGCGAAGATCCGATGGTTACGATCGATCCAAGCAATGATCACAATCGGCAATGATCGATCAGACCGTTGCGATCAATCCGATCGGCGCGATCAATCTGATCGCGATGATCTGACGGTTGCGATCGATCCAAGCTGTGATCCCAATCAGCGATAATCGATCCGACGGTTGCAATACATCCGATTGGCGATGATCTGATGGTTGTGATCGATCCAAGCCATGATCCCGATTGTCGATGATCGATCCGACGATTGCGATCCATCCGATCGGCGATGATCCAACGGTTTTGATCGATCCAAGCCATAATACCGATCGGCGATGATCGATCCGACGATCGCGATCCATCCGATTGGCGACGATCCGATGGTTGCGATCGATCGAAGCCATGATCCTGATCGATCCGACGGTTGCGATCCATCCGATCGGCGAAGATCCGACGGTTGCGATCGATCCAAGCCATGATCCTGATCGGCGATGATCGATGAAACTGTTGCAATCAATCCTATCGGCGTTGATTTGACAGTTGCAATCGATCCAAGCCATGATCTTGATCGGCGATGATCGATCCAACGGTTGCGATCCATCCAATCAGCAAAGATCCCATGGTTGCGATCGATCCAAGCAATGATCCCAATCGGTGATGATCAATCCGATCGTTGCGATCAATCCGATCGGCGACGATCCGACGGTTGCGATCATCCAAGCCATGATCCCGATCAGCGATGATCAATCCGATGGTTGCGATCCATCCGATCAGCGATGATCCGACGGTTGCGATCGATCCAAGCCATAATCTCGATCGGCGATGATCGATCCGACGGTCGCGATCCATCCGATCCGCGATGATCCGATGGTTGTGATCGATCCAAGCCATGATCCCGATCGGCAATGATCGATCCGATGGTTGTGATCCAACTGATCGGCGATGATTCGATGGTTGCGATCGATGCAAGCCATGATCCCGATCGGCGATGATCAATCCGATGGTTGCAATCCATTCGATCGGCGATGATCCGATGGTTGCGATCGATCCAAGCCATGATACCGATCAGCATGATCGATCCTATGGTTGCAATCTATCCGATCGGTGAAGATCCGACAGTTGCGATCGATCCAAGCCATGATCCTGATCGGCGATGATCGACAAAACTATTGCGATCAATCCGATCGACGTCGATCCGACGGTTGCAATCGATCCAAGTCATTATCCCGATCGGCGATGATCGATCGGACCCTTGCGATCCATCCGATCGGCTACGATCCGGCGGTTGCGATCGATCCAAGCCATGAACTCGATCGGCAAAGATCGATCGGACGGTTGTGATCCATCCGATCGGCGACTATCCGACGGTTGCGATCTATCCGATCAGCGACGATCCGACGGTTGCAATCGATCCAAGCCATTATTTTGATTGGCAATGATCGATCCGATGGTGTGATCCATCCAATCGACGACGATCCAATGGTTGCGATCGATCAAAGCCATGATCCCGATCGGCGATGATCGATCGGACCGTTGCGATCCATCCGATCAGCGACGATCCGATGGTTGCAATCGATCTAAGACAAGATCCGATCGGCGATGATCGATCCGACGTTGCGATCCATCCATCGGCGATGAACCGACGGTTGCGATCATTCCAAGCCATGATCCCGATCGGCGATGATCGATCCGATGGTTACGATTCATCCGATCGGCGAAGATCCGACGGTTGCGATCGATCCAAGCCATGATCCTGATCGGTGATGATCGATGAAACTATTGCGATCAATCGAATCGGCATCAATCCGACGGTTGCAATCAATCCAAGCCATGATCTCGATCGATGATGATCGATCGTCGGCTATGATCCGGCGCTTGCGATCGATCCAAGCCATTATTTTGATCGGTAATGATCGATCGGATGGTTGCGATCCATCGATCGGTGACGATCTGACGGTTGCGATCGATCCAAGCTATGATCCCGATCGGCGATGATCGATCCGACGGTTGTGATCCATCCGATCAGCAAAGATCCAACTGTTGCGATCGATCCAAGCCATGATCCCGATTGGCAATGATCGATTGGACCGTTGCGATCAATTCGATCGGCGATGATTAGACGGTTGCAATCGATCCAAGCCATGAACCCGATCGGCGATGATCGATCCGACGGTTGCGATCCATCCGATCAGCGACTATCCGACGGTTGCGATCGATCCAAGCCATGATCCCGATCGGCGATGATCTATTCGATGGTTGCAATCCATCCAAACGGCGACGATCCCACGGTTGTGATCTGTTGGCCCAGATGGCAACCCAAGAGGGGGGGGGTGAATTGGGTTCTTAAAAATTTAAGACTTTTTAGACTTTAATTGATTAGTTAGCAAGATGTGCAAGTGAGTGAAATTAACTAACAAGCAATACATAAGCAATTAATATAGAGATGAGAGAGAAAATTTATCACGGCAAACACAAGATAATTTTATAGTGGTTCGGTGTAACCAACACCTACGTCCACTCCCAAGATTCACTTGGGTCCACACTATAATCTCTCTAGATTACAGCCGAGTTGTTTTCCAAGCTCACAACTCAAACTTGTTGTTTTACCGGGTGCACAACGAACCCAGCTGGTTTTAACTCGGGCTTACCAGCACAAAACCCTACACGTTGTTTTTCTAGGGCTCACAACTAACCCAACACAAGCACTCCGGCTTGCAACGAGGTATACCAACCTCCACTAATTCAATCCACTGATTGAATCAGCAAAAAAATAATAATGATAGTGTTTGAACAATAATGTGCTCCCCTTGAGCAAATATACAAATGAAGTACAAAATGATATAAGGTTAGAAAAGCCTGATTGTATTTGCAGATGGTAGATGCTTGGGCTTTCTTCCTTCTTCTCTTCAACTCCTCTTGAAGTGTTGAATCATGCCTCAGCTAGATTCTTGACCGTTGAAGACTTTTGGAGTTGAGATGAAACTTTTTCCTCTTTTGAAAATCCGCAGATTTGACCTTTGAAACGCACTTGGGATTTTCTTTTGGCTCTTGTGGATTGATGAGAAGGAGTAGACGAATCTTTCACTTGGATTTCACTCCTTTTGAAACACTCTTCTTGAGCTAAATGATTTTCAATATGCTCTGTTTTTCCCTCTTTTCAAACGATACTCTTTCTCTCTTTTTGATTTTCTCTGGGTTGTTTTGATTTGAAAAGAGCTCCTCTATTTATAGAATCTGCAAAAATATATCCGTTAGAGTCAAGGAAAAATAGCCGTTATTTAAAAATCTAACCGTTGGGGCTGATGTGTCATCGTTAAAAATCGCGCCCAGATTCGCGGAGTCGACTCAAGCTTGAGGGAGTCGGCTCGAGGTCGATTACCAAAAATAGAAACATTTTAAGCATTGAAGGGTCGACTCGCGAAAACATAAGTGTCGGCTCCTGAAAGTCGGGAGTCGACTCGAGGAAAATGGGGGTCGACTCAAGAAGTGCTCAAAAAATATGGGTTCTGTTGTTGAGCGGAGTCGGCTCGCACAGACAGGAGTCGGCTCGCAAGAATTCAGGGGTCGACTCTTGAAAACCAAGGGTCGACTCGAGAAATCAGGCAAATTGGGGAGTCGACTCGGAAACCCTTGAGTCGGCTCGGGACCGATACAAAAAGAAAAATTTCTGATTGACTTTAAAACTTGTCCCAATTAAATTTAAAATATAAATTTGACTTGAATACATTAAATATGATGTTTATCATGGATTCAAGACATGTTTCAAGAATTCATCGATTGAATTATAATGTATTAAAAATTCCTTTTTGAAATCCTTTTGAGCATACAACTTGAAACTTCTTTTTCTAACGGTTCAAAACTCATTTGATATTACCATTGAAAGTTCATTCATTTCAATTTGAATAAGCTCAAGGTTTTTGATAATAAACACAATGTTTTCTTTAAGGTACTCATGGCTTTTGGAAATCATCAAAATCAATAAAGTTGGGGCAATTATGTTTCAATAATTTCTCAACAATCTCCCCCTTTTTGATGATGACAAAAACATTGAGTATATGCATTATAAATTGGAAAAATTTATGATTCCAATATCAGCTTTTGTGTTCATGGAAAGGCTCCCCCTCAATGAGGTAGCTCCCCCTATGAACCTTAATTTTATACATCATTCAAAATTTTTCAAAATCAGAAACTTAAGCATTTCCTCTATGAAATTCAATCATTTATGAAATTCAATTTATCTCTTCCCCTTATTTCCTTTTTCAAAATTAACTTTGATTGAATTGAAGGGAAAGGCATATACAATTGTAAACACTCTCCCCCTTTTTTAATTAGGGCAATTAAAAAGATGATGCAATATACGATTAATTCTTATAAATCTCTTCCCCTTTTTTGTAATCAACAAAAAGGTTAAAATGCATCAGAGCATCAACTTGATAATTCATTCGAATTCATTCAGCATTTAAGTTATCAATTGAGGATTAACATTCAAAGAAATTCAAGGATACTTACAATTGAGATAGACAAAAGTGAAGCATCAAACATTCTCATTACTTCAAAATGAAAGTACATGGAAATGTAAACTTGTACATTGCATTAAAAGTAAACTTGATTACATCAAAAAGAGATTACATCAAAACTTAAAAATTCCTTCTAGTAATTCTATTCAAATGATCAACAATTGCTTCATCCCTTCACATTGAATTCCAACATAGTCTTTGAGTTTATTATCAACAAAGGTACAAGCAGATTAAATTTTATCTTTAAGCTCGGCGTTGCTTTGGGAGTATGTCTCCGAGTCACCGCAGATGTCCTTAAGTTCTCCAAAGATATTCTTTAAATTTTCACTTAAGGAACCGGTAGATGAACTGAGAGTGGACTCAATCAATGCAACTCGATCACTGAGAGAATATAATGCTTCTTTTAAGTTCATATACTTATCATTGAATTCTTCTTTCAGTCTATTTTTTGATCACTTAACTCAGACTTGAATAAAGATCGAAGTTGATCTAACTGTGTATCAGAAAAACTACCAGATGAAACTGTGGAAGACTGAGTAGGAGCAACAGTATGAGCAGGGGTTGGATCCGAAGCAGGAGCAGGAGTAGAATCTGGAATAGATGAACACTGAGGAGGCTCCGGAGATGAATGTCTCAAGGAAGGTCTGGGTGCCTCTGCATCTAAGTCTCTGTCCTCAGTAACAGTCTTTCTCTCCCAACTTCCATTTTTCTTAACAAACCCCATGCGATGAATGGTAGCCAAAGTATAATAATCTGTATGTCTTAACTCCTTCTTTGGCTCACAATCACTGAACACAATCCCTTGGCTAAGAAATAATTTAGTCAAAACCATGCCATAGGGTAAGCTAGATTTCTTTTTCCGCTACAGTCAGCAATATACCAAATCATCATCCTAGGTAGATTGATGGGTTTCCCAGAAACAACTGCATCCATGACAAAAATATCTCGTTCAGAAACATAGTCAAATCGGCCTGTCTTGGGAAATAGAATCCTGCTGCAAATGTTGTGGAGAAGTCTTAATTCTAAGGTAGTTGACTAGCAAAGACTTCCTCAAATCCCTCAAAGTTTCGGTTCAAAAGTCGAGTGAGAGCAGGAGACCTATCTTCAGGGGCAAATGTAGAAGGTCCAGACAAAGGTAACTTCAGTAATCTAGAAAGAATAGAGGATGTAATGTTCAATCCAATGCCTCTAACCTTGCTCACCAAGCCATCATCTCCTCTAGATAAATTCTTGTAAAATTCTTTGACTAAAGCAGGGTAGTTGGATAGTCCAATGAACAAATACACTCAAATCCCATCTCGATTAATTGTCTACCAATGATGAATCCTTCATTCTCAAACAATTCGAAATCCACTTTCCTTCCTGTGGTTACAATCCTACTGGCTAGAAGATCTACCTGAGGGGTAGGAGCTGGAGCTGGAGCTGGAGGATCACTAGCCGAGGGTGTAGAAGAAGAATCCGTAGACGGCTCACGGACGGGTCGTCGGACGGTCCTTTTCTCTTCAAACCGGCGCCACTCGAGCTTGCTCCTCGGGTTTTGGGTGCCATTGATCTTGAAGGATTATTTAATCAGAGGTTAATTGAGGTTTGGAGGGTTTTGGGAAAGTTTTGGAGAGGATTTGGAAGATTTGGAAGAATAAAATGTCCGTCGGGTCGACTCGTGCCCTAAATAAATCGACTGGGACCACGTCGAGTCGACTCGCGCAAAGTGTGGAGTCGGCTCGCGACTCACAGAGCACGGACACGATCTCGAGTCGACTCGCTCAGAGGAGGGGTCGACTCCTGAGTTTCAGCAGAAACTCGAGTCGACTCCGATACTCTCGAGTCGGCTCCCGGACAATTTCAGAGAAAAAATTAGAAGATTCAGAGAATCCGAATTAAGTCCGGAATTTGATCTTTGAGTATGATTAAAAATCATGGACTTTGAGAGATCAAATTGATATGAGTTCTAGATAAAATTTCCTTAAGATTTTAGAATTTGAAAGAATCTAGATATATTTCCTTAGAGGTTTCAAAATTATTCAAAAGGATTACAAATTCCTAATCTCCTCTAAGATAACAAAATCTTTCTTCATTTAAAGGTTTAGTGAATATGTCAGCTAATTGTTCTTCAGTGTTTACATAATCAAGACAAATTTCATCATTAGCTACATGTTCTCTTATAAAATGATATCTAATTTCTATGTGTTTTGTTCTTGAGTGTTGAATTGGATTTTTAGTTAAGATTGATTGCACTAGTATTATCACATCTTATGGGTGTCTTATCAAGTGTGATACCATAGTCTTCAAGTTGTCGCTTAATCCATAGGATTTGCGCACAGCAACTTCCAGCTGCACATATTCAGCTTCAGTAGTTGATAATGCAACTGAATTTTGCTTTTTGCTAAACCATGAGATTAAGTTACTTCCTAAGAAATTGGCATGCACCACTTGTGCTTTTTCTATCTAATTTACATCCAGCATAATCAGAATCTGAATATGCAATTAGATTTAATGTGGAGTCTCTAGAATACCATAAACCTACATTTTTTGTTCCATTTAGATATCTTAGTATTCTTTTAACAGCTATTAAATGTGATTCTTTAGGTTCAGATTGAAATCTAGCACATAAACATACTGAAAACATAATATCTGGTCTACTTGCGTTAAATAATCCGATAATACCTCGATAATACTGATCAACCTTTTTACCTTCTTCATCTTTGTCCAGCTTGCATGAAGGACTCATTGGTGTTCCGAGGGGTTTCATTGATTCCATACCAAACTTTTTGAGTAGTTCTCTTGTGTATTTGGTTTGGTTGATAAAGATTCCCTCTTTGCTTTGTTTGATCTGGAGTCCAAGGAAGAAGTTGAGTTCTCCCATCATGCTCATCTCGAATTCTCCCTGCATCAACTTTGCAAATTCTTGACATAGAGAATCGTTAGTAGCACCAAAAATAATGTCATCTACGTATATTTGTACTACAAGTAAATCTTTACTTTTTCTTTTCAAAAACAAGGTTTTATCAACATTTCCTCTTGTAAAATCATTTTCTATTAAGAATTTACTTAACCTATCATACCAAGCTCTAGGTGCTTGTTTCAAACCATATAAAGCTTTGTGCAATTTAAAAACGTGATTTGAAAATTCGTGATCTTCAAAACCTGGTGGTTGTTCTACATAAACTTCTTCATTTATAAATCCATTTAAAAATGCGCTTTTACATCCATTTGAAATAAGTTAAAATTCATATGACATGCAAATGCAAGTAATAGTCTAATGGCTTCTAATCTAGCTACTGGTGCAAAGGTTTCATCAAAATCAATACCTTCTTCTTG
>UESW01001598.1:112012-144072 GCA_900491605.1 Calamus simplicifolius | reverse complement strand
CAGCTTTTTGACTATCTAGGATCATGTTAAGTTTAGTTGAACTTAAAGTGAATTTCTCAACAATGTCTTTATATTTTTTAACATCTTTCTTAAGAGAGTCAATTTCTTTAGCTTGTTCTTTATCTAAAGCTAAAGTTTCTATTGATCTTTTAAATCTTTAGTTGAGTTTTTAGTTTCAGATTTTAATAAATCTTTTTCTTGATTAAGATTATCTCTTTCTTTCCTAAGTTCTTCTTTTTCATTAGTTAAGTTCTTAACTTCTAAAGCTAATTCATTTTTACTTTTAGCTAAACTAATATTGTCATTTTTCAAAAACTTATACTTTTTCTTTAAGGATTTAAAATCAATCATAAGTTCATTGAAAGCCTCAAACATTTCATCAAATGTAAAATCATCATTTGAGTTTTCAGAACTTACCTCATTGTCGTTGTCGTCGTCGTTGGCCATGAAGCAAATATTGGCAACTTCCTTTTGCTCATCTTCTTCGACGAGGAAGATTCATCAGACCATGTTGCCATATAGCTTTCTTCTTTTTCTTGTAGGCCTTTTTCAGCAAAGGACAATCACTTGAAGTGCCCTGGCTTTTTGCACTCATAACATACTAAGGGCTCTTTTTCTTTTCTTTCTCCTTGTCCTTTTTCTTATCCTTTTCTCCTTCAAATCTTGCTCCAAATTTCTTTTTATGAAAGGCCTTTTTCTCATAAACCTTCTGAATTTTTGGCCAAGAGAGCAGTTTCCTCATCATCTTCATCATTCTTTCACTGCTGCTCTCTTCCATTTCTGCAGTCTTGAGGGCAAGGTTTTCTTCTTTTTGTTTCCTCCTCAACATGCTGCTTCATTGTCAATCGTGGGTCATTAAGGATCCTAGAAGCTCCTCTAAGGGTAGTGCATTGAGGTCCTTTGCTTCTTGGATTGCTGTGACTTTTGCTTCCCACGATCTTGGTAATGACCTAAGAATTTTACGCACAAGATCAGCATTAGTATAAATTTACCAAGACTTTTCAAACCATTCACAATATCAGTAAATCTAGTGAACATGCATGTGATGGTTTCAGTTTGTTCCATTGTAAACAATTCATATTTATGAACCAAAATTTATTTTTTGATTCTTTTACTTGGTTTGTTCCTTCATGAGTAATTTCCAACCTATCCCAAATTTCTTTAGCGGAATTACAAGTTGAGATTCGGTTGAATTCATTTGAATCTAAGGAACAATATAAGATATTAATGGCTTTGCATTAAGTTGTGCCATTCTCCTATCATTATCATTCCAATCCCTTTCGGGCTTTAGGAACAATAGTGCCATCAATAAGGTGTGTGGGTGTACTAGGTCCATTAATATAACACCCCAAAGCTCATAATCAGAAGCTTGAATGAATATCCTCATTCTAGCTTTCCAATAAGAATAGTTTGAGCCATTAAAAAGTGGAGGTCTATTCGTAGAATGACCTTCAGCAAAACTTGAACCAATTTGTGTTGCCATATGGATCTTTAGCCCTTGATCGTGAGATCAAATTCTAAATGAGCACTTGCTCTGATACCAATTGTTGGCCCAGATGGCAACCCAAGAGGGGGGGGGTGAATTGGGTTCTTAAAAATTTAAGACTTTTTAACTTTAATTGATTAGTTAGCAAGATGTGCAAGTGAGATCAACTAATAAGCAAAGCACAAGCAGTTAATAAGAGATAGAGAGAGAGAAAATTAAGCACGGCAAACACAAGATAATTTTATAGTGGTTCGGTGCAACCAACACCTACGTCCACTCCCAAGATTCACTTGGGTCCACACTATAATCTCTCTAGATTACAGCCGAGTTGTTTTCAAGTTCACAACTCAAACTTGTTGTTTTACCGGGATCACAACGAACCCAGCCGGTTTTACACGGGCTTACCAGCACAAAACCCTACACGTTGTTTTTCTAGGGCTCACAACTAACCCAACACAAGCACTCCGGCTTGTAACGAGGTTACCAACCTCCACTAATTCAATCCACTGATTGAATCAGCAAACAAATAAAATGATAGAATTACAAGCAGCTCCTTGAGCAGATATACAAAAAGTACAAAATAGGTTAGAAAAGCCTGAATATTTAGAGCTTGAGAGCTGGCTTGGCTTTCTTCCTTCTTCCTTCAACTCCTCTTGATGTTGAATCAGCCTCAGCAGATTCTTCACAGTTGAAGCTTTGGAGTTGGATTGAAGCTTTTTCCTCTTTTGAATGTGAAGATCTTTGATTTGCTCTTGAAACGTTGGATTTCCTCTTGGCTCTTTGTGGAATGATGCTCTGGAGTGCACGAATCTCACTCTTGGATTTCACTCCTTTTGAATCTCTCTCTTTGAGCTAAAAGATTTTTCAAATGCTCTGTTTTTCCCTCTTTTCAAATGATATTCTTTTCTCTCTTTTTGATTTTCTCTGGGTTGTTTTGATTTGAAAAGAACTCCTCTATTTATAGAATCTGCAAAAATATATCCGTTAGAGTCAAGGAAAAATAGCCGTTATTTAAAATCTAACCGTTGGAGCTGATGTGTCATCGTAAAAATCGCGCCCAGATTCGCGGAGTCGACTCGAGCTTGGGGAGTCGGCTCGAGGTCGATTACCAAAAATAGAAACATTTTAAGGAGGGGTCGACTCGCGAAAACTAAGTGTCGACTCCTGATCGGGTCGACTCGGAAAAGGGGAGTCGACTCGAGAAGTGCTCAAAAAACATGGGTTCTGTTGTCTGAGCGGAGTCGGCTCGCACAGTCAGGAGTCGGCTCGCAAGAATTCAGGGGTCGACTCTTGAAAACCAAGGGTCGACTCGAGAAACTCAGGCAGGGGAGTCGACTCGGAAACCCTTGAGTCGCTCGGGACCGATACAAAAATCAGAAAAATGTTCTGATTGACTTTAAAACTTGTCCCAATTAAATTTAAAATATAAATTTGACTTGAATACATTAAATATGACGTTTATCATGGATTCAAGACATGTTTCAAGAATTCATCGATTGAATTATAATGTATTAAAAATTCCTTTTTGAAATCCTTTTGAGCATACAACTTGAAACTTCTTTTTCTAACGGTTCAAAACTCATTTGATATTACCATTGAAAGTTCATTCATTTCAATTTGAATAAGCTCAAGGTTTTTGATAAGTGATGAACGGATCTTTAGAATCACCTCAACAAGGATATCTTCTTCAGTTGATTAACACAACCCCAACCCGTGAAGAGGCACTAACCGAATCAGAAGAAGGAAGGCCAAGGAACCAAATCACAATAGAAACAGGTTCTAAGGTAACTTGATTATCAAAGATAAAATAGTCAATTGGCTAAAATGACTAAGTCCTAGTTCTTTCAAGAAGCAAGGAAGAAATAATGCTCTCAATTGGATTATAACCAAAAGAAAATTCGGAATTGTTCATTAACCTTCAATCTGAAGTTCAGCATACAATATATATCTTCAAGAATAGGAAAAGCCAAATATAGCAATAAATACTACACACCCTCATAAGTTCTGCATGTTCCAAAGCTCATTAATAGGCTGCAATGCATGTTTCAAAGCTCATTAATAGGCTGCAATGCATAGTCTCAAAGCTCATATTTGGCTGCAATTCCTTTGGTCCACCTGGCAAAGAGTCAAACACTTGAATTCTTCCACTTGGCCGTTTGCTTCTCCATGGCTGATTACTCCTGGGCCATTGCTTCCATGATCAAGCTTTGGAGTTCCTTAGCTTTGGCTCTAGTTATGGGACCTTGATAGCTTAATGATGGAGCTCCTTCATCATCCCCTCCCTCTTGAGAAAAATTCGTCCCCGAATTTGGTCCTATACCAAAATAGGGAGAAAGATCAGTAACATTAAAAGTATTACTTACTTCATACTCACTTGGCAAGTCAATCTTGTAGGCATTAGGATTAATGCGTTCCAAGACTTTAAAAGGCCCATCTCCTCTTGGTTGCAACTTTGATTTCCTTTGCGTAGGAAACCTTTCTTTCCTTAAGTGTATCCAAACTAAGTCACCTGGTTCAAACACAATTGCCTTTCGGCCTTTGTTAGCATATTTTGCATATGACTCATTTTTCTTTTCAATATGTAACTTAGCTTGTTCATGCATTTTCTTCACAAATTCTGCCTTACTCTTACCATCAAGAGATGCAATATGATTAACAGGCAATGGAGATAAATCTAAGGGAGTAAGTGGGTTAAATCCATATACAAGCTCAAAAGGTGAATACCCACTAGATGAATGTACAACCCTATTATATGCAAATTCTATATATGGTATGCATTCCTCCCAAGATTTTAAATTCTTCTTCACAAATGCTCTCAAAAGTGTGGACAAAGTTCTATTTACTACTTCTGTTTGCCCATCTGTTTGAGGATGACAGGTAGTAGAGAATAACAACTTTGTTCCCAATTTTCCCCAAAGTACTCTCCAAAAATGACTCAAAAATTTTACATCCCTATCACTAACAATAGTTTTAGGAATGCCATGCAATCTAACAACTTCCCTAAAGAACAAATTAGCCACATAAGTAGCATCAGCAGTTTTCTTACAAGGAATAAAATGAGCCATCTTTGAAAACCTATCAACCACAACAAATATGGAATCATGACTCCTTTGTGACCTAGGCAACCCTAAAACAAAGTCCATAGACAAGTCAACCCAAGGATGCTTAGGTACAGGCAATGGTGTATATAGCCCATGAGGCTTCACCTTAGACTTGGCTCTTTTGCAAGTTTCACATTTGGCACAAAATTTCTCAACATCCCTTTTCATATGAGGCCAAAAGAAATGTTCCTTAAGTACATCAAGAGTTTTAGCAACCCCAAAATGCCCCATAAGACCACCACAATGACTTTCATGCACAAGCAAATCCCTCAAAGAGCTTTTGGGTACACACAATCTGTTTTCCCTAAACAAATATCCATCATGCCTAAAGTACTTTTGAAATGCAATGTTCTCACATGCCACATACACTTGTGAAAAATCAGAATCATGCTCATATAATCCCTTAACAAATTCAAAGCCAAGCAATTTAGAGTCAAGTGTGTTAAGGAGATTATACCTTCTTGAGAGTGCATCGGCCACAATGTTCTCTTTACCTTGTTTGTATTGCACCACATATGGGAATGTCTCAATGAACTCGATCCATCTAGCATGCCTCTTGTTTAGTTTCCCTTGGCCCTTAAGATGTCGCAAAGACTGATGATCGGTGTGAATGATGAACTCCCTTGGCCACAAGTAGTGCTGCCATGTCTCCAAAGCCCTTACCAATGCATATAGTTCCTTGTCATATGTTGAGTAGTTCAACGCTGCCCCGTTTAGTTTCTCACTGAAATATGCAATGGGCTTCCTCTCCTGCAACAAAACAGCGCCAATCCCTTTCCCGGAGGCATCACATTCAATTTCAAAAGCTTTGGAAAATCGGGCAATATAAGTAAGGGTGCTGAACACAACTTTATTTTTAACATGTTAAATGCATTCTCATGTTCATCACTCCATACAAATGGAACATTCTTTTTTACCAATTCATTCAAAGGGGCGGCTAAGCTACTAAAGTTAGGTACAAACCTACGATAGAAACTAGCTAGCCCATGAAAACTCCTGACCTCGCTCACATTGGAAGGTCTCGGCCATTCTCTAATGGCTTTCACCTTCTCTTTGTCCACTTCAATTCCTTTACTGCTAACAACAAATCCTAGGAAAACAAGTCTTTCCATGCAAAAAGAACACTTCTTGAAATTAGCATACAACTTCTCCTTTCTTAAAACATTAAAAACACTCCTCAAATGTTGCAAATGTTCATGCATGCTTTTGCTGTAAATCAGAATGTCATCAAAGTAAACAACAACAAACTTTCCAATAAAAGTTCTCAACACATGGTTCATCAATCTCATGAAAGTACTAGGTGCATTTGTGAGCCCAAAAGGCATCACAAGCCATTCATACAAACCATATTTAGTCTTAAATGCTGTTTTCCATTCATCACCTTCTTTCATCCTAATTTGGTGATATCCACTCTTAAGATCAATTTTAGAGAATATACTAGCACCATGAAGTTCATCAAGCATATCATCAAGTCTAGGAATAGGATACCTGTATTTCACGGTGATCTTGTTGATAGCACGACAATCAACACACATTCTGAAAGTTCCATCTTTCTTTGGCACCAAGAGCACCGGAACGGCACATGGGCTCATACTCTCCTTCACATACCCTTTTGCTAGCAAGTCTTCCACTTGCCTTTGAAGTTCCTTGGTCTCCTCGGGATTGCTCCTATAAGCCGGGCGGTTTGGAATTTGAGCTCCAGGCACAAAATCAATTTGATGTTCAATTCCCCTCAAGGGTGGCAAACCGGATGGCACCTCCTCGGGAAAGATATCCTCATATTCCTGCAAAAGAGAAGAAGCAACACTCGGGATAGGAAACTCAATGTTAGAGTTAGAAAATAAGGTTTCCTTATACATAAGAAGGTATAAGGGCCTCATGTCAAGCAAAGCTTCTCTCATTTCTTTTTTTTTTTTTACAAACAATGACGTTTTTCCCTCTTCTTTTTCTTTAGAACCAGATTGCTCTCCTTTTTCTTTTGCCCTCTTATTTTTCTCTTTTGTCTCTCTTTTTTTTTCTCCACTCTTTTCTTTCTTCTCCTTTCCCTCATCTTTTTTTAAATCACTCTTTTCCTCAACTGATTTTCCCTCTAATGCTCTCATTATCCTCACTTGATCTTCATGTGCTTGAATAGGACTCAAAGGATTTAGAGTGTATGTTCGGCCATTCTTTACCAAGGTATACTTATTCTTCTTTCCATCATGAGTTACACTCCTATCATATTGCCAAGGACGCCCCAACAATATGTGAGTAGCTACCATAGGCACAACATCACACAAAACCTCATCCTCATACTGCCCTATGGTGAATGGAACTACAGCTTGTTTGGTTACTTTCAATTTATTGCATTCATTCAACCATTGAAGTCCATACGGCTTTGGATGCTTCTTACACACCAACCCCAATTTTTTTACAAGATGAGAGCTCACCACATTGCAACAACTTCCACTGTCAATGATCATGCTACATAGTTTATTGCTCACGGCACATCTTGTATGGAAAATGTTTTCCCTTTGTATTGCATCACCATCTTCCAAACTTACTTGTGCACTTAAAGCTCTCATGGTTACCATAGCATATGTCAACCCAACCATAGGGTCTTGCTCTCCCATCTCCAACTCCTCTTCTTCACCATTTTCGGCCAGATTTGGTGTGTCCTCTTCTTCATCCTCATCTCCACTCTCTAGACCTCCATCTTCTCTTATAAACATCACTCTTTGGTTCGGACATTGATTGGCATAATGTCCATGCCCCAAACACTTGAAGCATTTCACTTCTCTAGCTCTAGTAGGACCTTCTTTTTTTTTTATGTCTTCCTCTTTTATTTTTCCTTTCCCTTTCCACTCTTCTTTTCCCTTCCATTCCTCCTTTTTCTGTTTCGGCAACTCCTTCTCACTCCTGCCAAAGCTCGGCTTCCATGGACTTTTTGAGAAATTCAGCCCACCTCCATTCTTCATGGTTCTTTTCATTTTCAATTGTCTTTCAACCTTAATGGCAATGTGCATCATTTCGGTTAAGGTATGGTAGGAATGTAATTCCACCACATGAGCTATCTCCATGTTCAAACCAGCCAAGAACCTTGCCATGGTGGCTTCCATAGGTTCCTCCAATTGAGTTCTTGCCAATGCCATCTCCATGGCCTTGAAAAATTCTTCTACACTTCTGCCTCCTTGTGACATCCTTTGCAACCTTTGATGAAGCTCCTTGAAATAGTGTTGGGGAACAAATCTTTCCCTCATGACTTCTTTCATGGCTTCCCAAGTGGTAATGGTTCTAAGGCCAAGATTTCTCCTTTTAATCAACATTTGATCCCACCATATGATTGCATAATCCTTGAACTCCACAGCTGCGAGCTTTACTTTCTTTTCTTCCGAGTAATTGTGGCATTCAAAAATGAGCTCCACTTGCCTTTCCCATTCCAAGTACAAATCTGGATTTTCCTTTCCATGAAAAGAGGGTATCTTCATCTTAATGCTACCCACATTTGAATCAACTCTCTCTTCAGCTCCTTCCCCAATTCCATAGTCCCAATTCCTATAATTTCTACCTCCCCTTCTTCCACCAAATCCTCTACCCTTAGGTGGCCGAAACCCCCTACCTCTCGGACTGTGGAGGTTGAATTCATTCCCTTCTTCATCATACTCATGTCCCCAATCATTCTCATTATCCCTAACTTCCTCTCTACCCTTTACTTCCAACCTTTCAATTCTATCTACCAAGGTGGTCATCACAAAATTATTTCTCTCCATTTGTTGTCTTAAAGCTTGTAACAATAAACGGTCATCCCTATTTGATTCCTCACCACCACTACCACTGGTTTCTTGTTTTTTTGACATGTTCAGAGCTGCAAGAAAGAAGATGTTAGTAGAAAATGGCTCACCCTCTCAAGTGTTTCACTCAAGTATTGGCTTTTCTCTCAAATGATCTCACTCTCTTGCCTTTTACCACTCAATCTTCTTCCTTGCTAATTTTAAGAACTAGGGCAGAGTGTCTTTCAAACCAATTGAAAATATATCAATGAAAATCAAGGGAAATAGATAAAGAAAAGATTTGCAATTTAACACAACTAGTTGCCTAGTGATGGCTTCGTTAAACCAAACAGACCATAAGATGGCACGTGTCTAGTATCCACCAACAATAGTGTTCAGATTTGGAAGAAAGAAGAAGAAGAAGATTTCAGAGTTTTAAAATAAAGAGATTAAACCCCTGGAATACTGATTGGAATCCCCAAATATGATGCTAATAAACCCAAGAGACTTCAAAGGGCAGATTGCTCACTGTTTTGCACAAACTTCAAATTCGGAGCCCAACTCACCTTGCTCAATGTCTCCAATTAAACCAACGAATTTCAAGCTGAAAATTGGTGGTTTATTGCTTTGTAGTATGGAGAACACGTGGGTAAATTTTGAGGATTTTCTGGGTTGTTTTGGTGGATGAACAGATTGGTCTTTCTTTTTCCTCAGAATTTTTTTTTTTTTTTTTTTTTTGAAGTTCAATACCCCCACAAGATTACTTGACCGTTTGCACAGCAAGCTCAAAGAAGAAATGAAGAAATCTCCCTTTGATCTAGGGCCTTGAAAAGAAAGCAGAAAATTGGAAGATGAAGAGTTAGTCTGGAAAAACACTACCTTGTTAGGATGATTTGCAGCTCTGATACCAAATGATGAACGGATCTTTAGAATCACCTCAACAAGGATATCTTCTTCAGTTGATTAACACAACCCCAACCCGTGAAGAGGCACTAACCGAATCAGAAGAAGGAAGGCCAAGGAACCAAATCACAATAGAAACAGGTTCTAAGGTAACTTGATTATCAAAGATAAAATAGTCAATTGGCTAAAATGACTAAGTCCTAGTTCTTTCAAGAAGCAAGGAAGAAATAATGCTCTCAATTGGATTATAACCAAAAGAAAATTCGGAATTGTTCATTAACCTTTAATCTGAAGTTCAGCATACAATATATATCTCTTCAAGAATAGGAAAAGCCAAATATAGCAATAAATACTACACACCCTCATAAGTTCTGCATGTTCCAAAGCATTACTCCATGATTGGAGCTTCTCTCTAAGATGGGAGCTTCTCTCTCTAAGATCCCGCTCTTCCGTGTTTCATCGCTTTCTCTCTGCGATCTCCATGGTTTTTCGGCGTCCTTCGATTTCTCCTGCTGATTCGTTTATGGCGTCCTCCTCTGTTCCTCCGGCAAATCCGTCCATAGTTCCTCTTGCTGAATCGTCCATGACTCGTCTGAATCTGGCTCTTCCATCTGCTTCTGGGAAGGTCTCGGGTGGTATAGATCAGGATAAGGCCTCCTTGGATCCCTCATCCAGATCTATCCCAGCTTTAGCCTCTCGTGCTCTTTCTTCTTCTCTCGTTGAGGACACTTTGGATTCCATTGCCCCGGCTAGTGTTTCTGCCCTGAGCTCTGTTCCTGAGAGCTTTGAGGGAGGGACTGATCTGGTTGAGATTTCTTCGCGCCGCTGTCCGTCTCTTTCTAGCCATGCGCTAGTGAAGGAGACTAGCCATAGCTGTCGCGAGATTGTTCCTGATGTCTCTGTTGTCCCTGGGCATCTTAAGGAAGGTATTGCACCGGTTGAGGGAGCTGCGGCAGCTTCGTCTTCTCCTATCATTTCATCTGGTCTTCTGAGTGGTCTGGAGCCTGTTTCATCGTCGAAGATCTGCCATCGTTCTCCTCTGAGCTCTCCTCTGAGATCTCAGTTGCGGGAGTCTTCTCCCGTTTACCCGGTCCGTTGCGTATCCACTGGTTTACCCGTTGGTTCCTCTGCTTCGGATGGCGCTTATTTGGTACCCGAATCAGGTCTTTTGCCAGCTTCCTCTGGGTTTCAAATTTATGCATCAAATTTCCCGCCTCTCCTGCCTTCTTCAAATTTATCTGCATGTCCTGTTGACGTGGCTCTTCAGAAGACCTTCTCTGCCCCTCCCAGCGCTGCTTCTGATTTCATGTGCAAGCATCCCTCTATCTGTTCATCCCCTCTGACGCTGGACTTTTCAAATTCCTCTGTTCTTCCTCCTAGCACGACTAACCCAAAGGCTGCTGATGCTTTGTGCCAGCATCCCTCTTCTTGGGCGTCTCTAGTCAAAGAGGATCAGGCGATTATGCAGTTGAAATTTATAAAAGCTTCTTCTACTCCGGCTGAAGGCAAGGCATCAGTTAAGATCCCTTCCTCCGTAGTTCAACAAGGGGCCTCTCTATGGAAGTACACCTTGGTGGGTTTTTTCCTTGACAAGCTTCCTTATACCCTGGTTCATAATTGTGCTCATCGCCATTGGGGTAAACTGGGTCTATTAGAAGTCCTCTGCAACGGGAACGGGTTTTTCTTCTTTAAATTCCCTGATTCTGGTAGTTTAAACACTGCATTGGAGGGTGGCCCGTGGTACTTCGGAGGAAGACCAATTTTCTTAAGGAAGTGGAGTCCTTGTATGAACCTTTCAAAGGAGGGCTTTAAACTGGTACCAATTTGGGCTCATTTCTACAATGTTCCCCTTGAGTACTGGACGGCAGATGGACTCAGCTATCTAGCCAGCATGGTTGGGAAGCCTCTCCATGCGGATAAGATGACCTCCTCTCTAAAGTGACTCAACTATGCTAGAATCTGTATAGAGATCAATATTGAAGATTCTCTCCCCAATGCTTTTGATCTTGAATTAGAAGATGGCAGTGTTATGGAAATCCGCATAGAATACAACTGGATCCCTAAGAAATGCTCTGTTTGCAAGGAGTTTGGCCATCTTTCCAGCAAATGCAAAAAGGTCAACCACCAAGTTTGGGTTCCGAAAGAGGGCCAGCATTCCTCTCTTCCTCAAGCTGATGGGAATTGGAAGTTGGTCTCTTCGAGCCGGAAGGAGAAGCAGGAAATGCAGCCCATCCCTTCTAGAAGTCAGCATGCTTTCAGACCTATTGTTCAGGTTGTTCCTCATTCAATGTCCATTTCGAATGACTCTCTCACAGCTACAGGTCAATGCAGATCAAGTAATCATTTTGATATTCTACATCTAGATGCAAATCAGTCTGCTGATCCTGAGGGTTCCGATTATGCTCCTAGGGTTGATCCATTGAGTCATGCGGCCTTGCCGTCTCTTAAGAGATCAACCTCTTATTCTGATTGTGCTCCAAATGTTGTTTCATCGGATCCTGCTGATCTCTCTTTGGTATCAAAAGATCAGAAGGGGATCTCTGCTGTACCTAATGCGGTAGGCTCCTCATGCTCTTTCGAGGACTCCTCCACTATTGGCTGCGAGGACACTTCTCCTCTTTCATCCCCATCATGCACACCGCTTCTTGCAAGGAAACTCATCATGGTTGACGAAGTGGATAGAAAACAGGGCAAGAAGAAGAAGGGAAAACAGAGGTCCGGGAGCTCTAGCCACTCCAGGGGTAACTCCTCCTTGCATTCCTAATGCTTAAACTATCTTCTTGGTTCAGTCGGGGTCTTATTGATCTTGCTAACGATACGGAAGATTACTTCTTGGTCTCTTCTCAATATCTCACTTGTATAGCTCTCTTTGAATCAAAGTTAATGATTGCATCAAAGCTAAGGATTTTAGGAGCTTGTTCCATGGATGTTTTTGGTGCCAACTGTTTTGAAGATGTGATCTGGTTTCAACTTGATTCCCTTCCTCCTTGGCATGGAAAGGAAGGTTCGGTTAAGCTCCTCCCTCAATCAAATGTTCAGCAATCTCATCGTTCATTGGCCATTTCTCTTGCTGTTAATACGAATGTTGCTGAGGTTTTGACGGCTTCTGCTCACCCGTTAGCAACTGACGATCCGATAGCTGGTTTTGACGATCCGATAGCTGCTATTGACGATCCGATAGTAACTTCTGATGATCCGATTACAGCGTTTGACGATCCGACTGCAGAATTTAACGATCCGATTGTATCTTTGACGATCCGATTGTTCATTCTGACGATCCGATTGCTGCTCCAGCTTTCTTTGCGTTCCCGATGGCTTGTATCAGAGGGAACCACTCCAAAATCTCCAAATGATTCAGCTTTCATCTTGGAATGTTCGGGGACTAAATGATCCCTCAAAGCACTCAGAGATCCGTCATCTTGTTCATTCCCAGAATCTTTCTTGTCTCGCCCTTCTTGAGACAAAGATTAAGGAATGTAATAAAGAAAAAATTCAATCCTGCTTGATCAAGGGCTGGAATTGTGTTAATTGCTATGACGGTGATTGCTCCGGAAGGATTTGGATTTGGTGGAACCCAAAACTCCTTCATGCTGAAGTTGTTTCCATGCATGATCAGATCATTCACCTCTCTATTACAATTAGGGATAGTGGTATTATATTCGCTGCCTCTTTTGTTTATGGAGCTTCTGATGCTACGGCAAGAAAGCAGCTTTGGGCCATTTTGAAAGATCAAGCAAAGTCTTTCTCTCATCAGCCTTGGATTATTCTGGGTGATTTTAATGCAATCCGTTATAGACATGAAAGGAAAGGAGGAAGCAGTGAGTGGCCCAGCTATATGAATGATCTAAATGATGTTCTCTTTGAAGCCGGTTTGGATGATCTGAGATTTGGAGGTCCTCTTTTCACTTGGCACAACTCAAGAGTGAACGGGCACATCCTGCGGAAGCTGGACAGAGCTCTCGTCAACCATTGGTGGATCCATTCTTTTGCTCAATCGTTTGCTGAGTTCCTTCCTTTTGGGCTGTCTGATCACTCGCCGATCGTGGTTAAGCTTGGGATTTCTCACCCACGGTTCAAAGCTCCTTTTAAATTCTTCAACTTTTGGACTGAATTTGAAGAATTTTTTCCATTGGTTGAGACGATCTGGGCCTCCCAGGTTAGTGGTCATGCCATGTTTAAACTTTACAGTAAGCTTAAGCTTGTCAAATCTGCCTTGAGAGATCTTAGTAGGCGCAAGAACTCTCTTATCAACGGCGACCTTTCCCATCTCCGATCCGAGCTTGCTGCTGTGCAATCATCTATCGCGGCGGGCAACAACAGCATTGATATCCTGGAGAAGGAAATTGATTGTGTTAATCGGCTCCATCTTGCTTGTAAAGGAAAGGAGAGCTATGCAAGGCAGCGAAGTCGGATCCAATGGTTGAAAGAGGGGGACCAATGCTCATCCTTCTTCTTCAATTCTGTTAAGGGCCGAGCTAATGTAAACAAGATCAACTGCATCCAAAAGGAAAATGGTGAATGGATCCGGGAGAAGGACCAGATTGCCCAAGAGGTTGTTAATTTCTTCAGCCAGCTCCTTGGTTCGAACAGTAGCACAGGATGTTGTGGAAGAGATGAGCTCTCAGGGTATGTTGACTGCGTCTTATCTCCTGAGCAATCAAGGTATTTATGCTGTGAATTTACGGAGGATGATATCAAAGAAGCCTTGTTTAGCCTTCACCCAAACAAAGCTCCAGGACCGGATGGGTTTAATGCCTTCTTTTTCCAGAAATCTTGGCACATTGTTGGATCTGACTTCACTACAGCTATCAAGGAATTTTTCTCTAATGGTCTTCTTCTCAAGGAGGTCAACTGCACAATTATTGCTCTCATCCCCAAGATCACAAATGCTTCTAGATTGAAGGACTTCAGACCGATATCCTGTTGCAATACTGTGTATAAATGCATCACTAAGCTCCTTGCTAATCGGCTGAAGCACGTCTTGCCATCGTTTATTAACGACGCTCAATCTGCTTTTGTCAAAGGAAGGCACATAGGTGATAACATTTTGTTAGCTCAGGAGCTGGTTCGTGGTTACCACCTTCCCTCCTCCTCTTCAAACTGTGCCCTAAAGATTGATCTAATGAAGGCCTTCGATTCTGTTAGATGGGACTTCCTGTGGGTTTCCCTCCAGCTTCTGGGATTTCCTCCAGTCTTCATTAGTTGGATCAGATCCTGCGTCTCTTCTGCAAAGTTCTCTGTGGCTATTAATGGGGAACTAAACGGCTTCTTTGATGGGAAGAAAGGTCTACGTCAAGGAGACCCTATTTCTCCTTATCTATTTGTTATTTGCATGGATATTTTCTCTCGGATCCTAGACCGGAAAATCCAAGCTTCCTCCTCTTTCAAGTTTCACTGGAGGTGTCGGAAATCCAAATTATCTCACTTATGCTTTGCGGATGATTTGATGGTTTTCTGTCGGGGCGAGATGGAGTCTATTAAGGTGATCAAAGATGCTCTTGATACTTTCTCTTCGCTATCTGGCCTTTCTCCAAACTTGTCCAAATGCTCTGTGTTCATCTCCGGTGCTTCGGCTCATGTGCAGCAGGACATTGCATCCTATTTGGGTGTCTCTATTGGCTCTCTCCCAATCAAATACCTGGGTGTTCCTCTCATCTCCACCCGACTCAAAGCTTCGGATTGTCATGGCTTAGTTGATCGCATTCTGAGGAGGATTAAGGTTTGGACTAATCGCTTTCTTTCATATGCTGGCAGATTACAGCTTATTCAATATGTCCTTTTTAGCATCCAGTCTTACTGGAGTGCCCAGTTTATTCTTCCTGCAAAGGTCACAAAAGAGATTGAAAGCATCCTTTCGGCTTTTCTTTGGAATGGTGTTTCCTTAAAAAGTCATGGAGCCAAAGTATCTTGGGCTGATTTATCTACTCCGAAGGATGAAGGTGGGCTGGGGATCAAGAAGGTCCGTGATTGGAATGCTGCCTCCCTGTCTCGACTCATTTGGTTATTATGTCAACCAATTCCTTCCTCCTTATGGGCAGCATGGGTAAAGTTAAATCTGCTGCACAAGGAACAATTCTGGGTGGCTAAGGTTCCATGGAGCTGCTCTTGGACTTGGAGGAAAATCCTCAAGATGAGGGGAAGAGTACAGGGTTTCATCTCTGTTGACGTGGGGAATGGTGATAATACCTCCTTATGGAGGAGACCCCAGGGTCCTATCTGTTCCTCTCCCCATGCTAGAGTAATTACAGACTCGGGTCTTTCCAAAGATGCAAAGGTAAGTGCTATTATCTCTTCTGGAACCTGGAGGTGGCCTGCTGCGAATTCCATTGACTTGGTCAATCTGAAAGGCGAATCCTGCTCTTTTCCTCCTCCTGATTGCAGTCGTCAGGATAAGATTTTATGGGATGGGTCTTCTGCCTTCTCTATCAAAAGAGTTTGGAATACTCTCCGGGCTCCTTCCCAGCGGGTCTACTGGGCTCATCTGGTTTGGTTTAAGCTTCATGTTCCCAGGCACTCATTCATCTTATGGTTAGCTATTAAAGGAAGACTCTCTACTCAGGATCGCCTGCTATCTTTTGGCATTCTCGGTCACATGACTTGTTCTCTATCAAGGTCGTTCTGAGGATCATGGTCATCTGTTCTTTAGCTGCCCCTTTTCCGCTCGAGTTTGGCAGTCCATTGCGGCTATCTGTGGTTTAGCGCACTATCCTTCTACTTGGGAGAGATTGAAGCCGTGGATTAGTAGGAAACTCAAAGGGTCTTCTCTTCTCTCCTGCGTCAGCAGACTCGCTTTTGGAGCTACTGTGTATTTCATTTGGAATGAAAGGAACTATCGCATGCATGGGCGACCACCTCTCACAGAAAAAGGTATTGTTATAAAAATTATGGAATCGGTCAGGCTCAAGCTCGATGGTGCAAAGTTCCCCAGAAATTCTGCAAATCTCCAAGTGATTGATAGCTGGCAGTTGTCCCCTTCTCTCCTGGGTTGATTTCCTCCGTAGATCATCTTATGAGTTATTTTGTTAGGTTCTAGATGTAATCCGGGCTGATCTATTTTGAGGTCTCTACCTCTTGCTGGATGTATTCCTATGGTTTTCGTTTGAAGTCTGTCTTTCTCTTGAGGTCTCTACCTCTCTGCGGGCTTTGTCCCGATCTCATGTACCTTTTACAGCTAATCAATACAAGTAACCCCATTTAACTTTCAAAAAAAAAAAAAAAAAAAGTTCTGCATGTTCCAAAGCTCATTAAATAGGCTGCAATGCATGTTTCAAAGCTCATTAAATAGGCTGCAATGCATGTTTCAAAGCTCATTAAATAGGCTGCAATGCATAGTCTTCAATTAATCTCTATTTGGCAATTCCTTTGGTCCACCTGGCAAAGAGTCAAACACTTGAATTCTTCCACTTGGCCGTTTGCTTCTCCATGGCTGATTACTCCTGGGCCGATTGCTTCCATGATCAAGCTTTGGAGTTCCTTAGCTTTGGCTCTAGTTATGGGACCTTGATAGCTTAATGATGGAGCTCCTTCATCAATAAGTAAACACAATGTTTTCTTTAAGGTACTCATGGCTTTTGGAAATCATCAAAATCAATAAAGTTGGGGCAATTATGTTTCAATAATTTCTCAACATGATCGATCCAAGCCATGATCCCGATCGGCGATGATCGATCCGACGGTTGCGATTCATTCTATCGGCGAAGATCCGATGGTTGCGATCGATCCAAGCAATGATCCCAATCGGCGATGATCGATCAGACCGTTGCGATCAATCCGATTGGCGACGATCCGACGGTTGCGATCGATCCAAGTCGTGATCCCGATCAGCGATGATCGATCCGACGATTGCAATACATCCGATCGGCGATGATCCGATAGTTGCGATCGATCCAAGCCATGATTCCGATCGTCGATGATCGATCCGATGGTTGCGATCCATCCGATCGGCGATGATCCAACGGTTGCGATCAATCCAAGCCATGATACCGATCGGTGATGATCGATCCGACAATCGCGATCCATCCGATTGGCGACAATCCGATGGTTGCGATCGATCGAAGCCATGATCCTGATCGATCCGACGGTTGCGATCCATCCGATCGGCAACGATCCGACAGTTGCGATCCATCCGATCGGTGAAGATCCTATGGTTGCGATCGATCCAAGCCATGATCCTGATCGGCGATGATCGATGAAACTGTTGCGATCAATCCTATCGGCGTCGATGTGACAGTTGCAATCGATCTAAGCCATGATCTCGATCGGCGATGATCGATCCGATGGTTGCGATCCATCCGATCAGCGAAGATCCAATGGTTGCGATCGATCCAAGCAATGATCCCAATCGGTGATGATCGATCAGACTGTTGCAATCAATCCGATCGGCGACAATCCGATGGTTGCGATCGATCCAAGCCGTGATCCCAATCAGCGATGATCAATCCAACGGTTGCGATCCATCCGATCGGCGACAATCCGACGGTTGCGATCGATCCAAGCCATAATCCCGATCGGCGATGATCAATCTGACGGTCGCGATCCATCCGATCCACAACGATCAGACGGTTGTGATCGATCCAAGCCATGATCCCGATCGGCGATGATTGATCCAATGGTTATGATCCAACTGATTGGCGATAATCCAACGGTTGCGATTGATCAAAGCCATGATCCCGATCGGCGATGATCGATCCAACGGTTGTGATCCATCCGACGGTTGCGATTGATCCAAGCCATGATCCCGATCGGCGATGATCGATCGTATGGTTGCGATCCATCCGATCGGTGAGAATCTGACGGTTGCGATCATTCCAAGCCATGGTCCCGATCGGCGATGATCGACGAAACTATTGCGATCAATCCGATCGGTGTTGATCCGACGGTTGCAATCGATCCAAGCCATGATCCCGATCGACGATGATCGATCGGACCGTTGCAATCCATCTGATCGGCTACGATTCGGTGGTTGCAATTGATCCAAGCCATGATCTCGATCGGCAATGATCGATCGGACGGTTGCGATCCATCCGATCGGCGACGATCCGATGGTTGCTATCGATCCAAGCCATGATCTCGATCGACGATAATCGATCCGATGGTTGCGTTACTTCCGATCAGCGACGATCCGATGGTTATGATCGATCCAAGCCATGATCTCGATCGGCGATGATCGATCCGACAGTTGTGATCCATCCGATCGACGATGATCCAACGGTTGCGATCGATCAAAGTCATGATCCCGATCGGCGATGATCGATCGGACCATTGCAATCCATCAGATCGGCGACGATGCAATGGTTGCGATCGATCCAAGATATAATCTTGATCTGCGATGATCGATCCGACTGTTGCAATCCATTCGTTCGGCGACGAACCGATGGTTGTGATCATTCCAAGCCATGGTCTCGATCGGCGATGATCGATCCGACGGTTGCAACCCATCTGATCGGCGATGATCCGACGGTTATGATCGATCCAAGCCATGATCCCAATCATTGATTATCGATCCGACTATTGCGATCCATCCGATCGGCGACGATCCAACGGTTGCGATCGATCCAAGCCATGATCCTGATCGGTGATGATCTATCCGACGGTTGCGATCAATCCGATCGGCGATGATCCGACGATTGCGATCGATCCAAGCCATGATCCCGATCGGCGATGATCGATCGGACCATTGCGATCCATCCGATCGACGATGACCCGACGGTTGCGATCGATCCAAGCCATGATCCCGATCGGCGATGATCGATAGAACCGTTGCGATCCATCCGATTGGCAACGATCTGATGGTTGCGATCGATCCAAGCCATGATCTCGATCGGCGATGATCGATCTGACTATTACGATCCATCCTGATGTGCTAGGGTGGTAGGGAAAATAAATCACAATAAATAAAGAAGAACTAACAGCCGCTTGTTGGATAAGATGGCTCGCCACAAACAAGGGTGCTAGGTTGATTCGCCACACTCTTAGAAAAGAAGAGAGAAGAGTGATAAGAATCAAATCAGTTCACCACCAAACAAATATGAAATTTGCTTAGATAAGAACAAGGGTAGAGAAATGCCAAAGCACTCTGTGACAAAAGTTATCTTTTTTTTTTTCACCGATTACATCTTTTATAGCTTGGAACATCCCTCCAAGAATAGGAAAAGCCAAAATATACGAATAACTCCACTTTATGCTAATAACTCTCCCACATTAAAATAAGTTACGAGATAACAATAACTGCCGATGAAAAGGCTCAAACAGCAATTAATGCAAAACTTATTACATATAGAGTAAGGGAAAAGACTAAAAGGACTTGTTTTAGGTTTTAACAGCTCCTTAAACGCCCGAAACCACCAAGAAACCCAAATTATGCTCCAAACTCCAATTGAAGGCAATTAAACACCTGCAGCCCATTCCCCTTCAGATTGCAAGTTTCAAAGTTCAAAGAGGCTTCGATTGCTCCAATTCTACATAATAAGGTCCTTTGGAGGTTTTTGGCCCTAGCCCTTGTAATTGGTCCATCCGGAACCATTTGCATGCCAAATCATGGCTTCGATGATGATAAGAACAAGGGTAGAGAAATGTCAAAGCACTCTGTGATAATTCAAAAGTTATCTCTTTTTTTTTTTACCGATTACATCTTTTATAGCTTGGAACATCCCTCCAAGAATAGGAAAAGCCAAAAGACACGAATAACTCCACTTTATGCTAATAACTCTCCCACATTAAAATAGCCATAAGTTACGAGATAACAATAACTGCCGGTGAAAAGGCTCAAACAGCAATTAATGCAAAACTTATTACATATAGAATAAGGGAAAAGACTAAAAGGACTTGTTTTAGGTTTTAACAGCTCCTTAAACGCCCAAAACCACCAAGAAACCCAAATTATGCTCCAAACTCCAATTGAAGGAAATTAAACACCTGCAGCCCATTCCCCTTCAGATTGCAGTTTCAAAGTTCAAAGAGGCTTCGATTGCTCCAATTCTACATAATAAGGTCCTTTGGAGGTTTTTGGCCCTAGCCCTTGTAATTGGTCCATCCGGAACCATTTGCATGCCAAATTCATGGCTTCCATGATGCACATCACATCCGATCGGCTATGAATGAACGGTTGCGATCGATCCAAGCCATGATCCCAATCGGCGATGATCGATCCGACCATTGCGATCCATCCGATCGACGACGATATGACGATTGCAATCGATCCAAGCCATGATCTCGATCGGCAATGATCGATCGGATGATTGCAATCCATCCAATCGGCGATGATTCGATGGTTGCGATCAATCCAAGCCATGATCACGATCGGCGATCATCGATTCGACGGTGGTGATCCATCCGATCGGCGACGATCCGACGGTTGCGATCGATCCAAGCCATGATCCCGATCGGCAAGATCGATCCGACCGTTGCGATCCATCCGATCGGCGACGATCCGATGGCTGCGATCGATCCAAGCCATGATCCCGATCAGCAATGATCGATCTGATAGTTGTGATCCATCCGATCGGCGACGATCCAACGGTTGTGATCGATCCAAGCCATGATCACGATTGGTGATCATCGATCCGATGGTTGCGATCCATCCGATTGGCGACGATTCGATGGATGCGATCGATCCAAGCTATGATCTCGATCGGCAAGATCGATCCGACGATTGCGATCCATCCGATCGGCGACGATCCGATGGTTGCGATCAATCCAAGCCATGATCCCGATCAGCGATGATCGATCCAATAGTTGCGATCCATCCGATCGGCGATGATCCAACGGTTGCGATCGATCCGAGCCATGATCCTGATAGGCAATGATCGATCGGACGGTTATGATCCATACGATCGGCGATGATCCGATGGTTGCGATCCATCCGATCGGCGACGATCCGATAGTGGCGATCGATCCAAACCATGATCCCGATCGGCGATGATCGATCCAATAGTTGCGATCCATCCGATCGGTGACGATCCAACGGTTGCGATCGATCCAAGCCATGATCCCGATCGGCAATGATCGATCAGACGGTTGCGATCCATCCGATCCGCGACGATCCGATGGTTGCGATCGATCCAAGCCATGATCCCGATCGGCAATGATCGATCCGATAGTTGCGATCCATCCGATCAGCGACGATCCAACGGTTGCGATTGATCCAAGCCATGATCCCGATTGGTGATGATCGATCGGACCATTGCGATCAATCCGATCAGCGACGATCCGACGGTTGCAATCGATTCAAGCAATGATCCCGATCGGCGATGATCGATCCGACAATTGCGATCCATCCGATCAGTGATCATCTGACGATTGCGATCGATGCAAGCCATGATCCCGATCTGCAATGATCGATCCGACGGTTGCAATCCATCCGATCGGCGACGATCCGATGGTTTGCGATCGATCCAAGCTATTATCCCAATCGGCGATGATCGATCCGATGGTTGCGATCCATCCGATCGGTGACAATCCGACGGTTGCAATCGATCTAAGTCATGATCCCGATCGGTGATGATCGATCCGACGATTGCGATCCATCCGATCGGTGAAGATCCGACTGTTGCAATCGATCCAAGCCATGATCCCGATCGGCAATGATCGATCGGACGGTTGCGATCCATTCGATGGTTGCGATCCATCCGATCGGCGATGATCCGACGGTTGCGATCGATCCAAGCCATGATCCCGATCGGCAAGATCGATCCGACCATTGCGATCCATCCGATCGGCGACGATCTGATGGCTGCGATCGATCCAAGCCATGATCCCGATCGGTAATGATCGATCCGATAGTTGTGATCCATCCGATCGGCGATGATCCAACGGTTGCGATCGATCCAAGCCATGATCACTATCGGTGATCATCGATCCGATGGTTGCGATCCATCCGATCAGCGACGATCTGACGGATGCGATCGATCCAAGCTATGATCCCGATCGGCAAGATCGATCCGACGATTGTGATCCATCCGATCGGCGACAATCCGATGGTTGGAATCGATCCAAGCCATGATCCCGATCAGCGATGATCGATCCAATAGTTGCGATCCATCCGATCGGCGATGATCCAACGGTTGTGATCGATCCGAGCCATGATCCTGATAGGCAATGATCGATCGGACGGTTATGATCCATACGATCGGCGATGATCCGATGGTTGCGATCCATCCGATCGGCGATGATCCAATGGTGGTGATCGATCCAAACCATGATCCCGATCGGCGATGATCGATCCGATAGTTGCGATCCATCCGATCGGCAACGATCCAACGGTTGCGATCGATCCAAGCCATGATCCTGATCGGTAATGATCGATCGGACAGTTGCGATCCATCCGATCCATGACGATCCGATGGTTGTAATCGATCCAAGCCATGATCCCGATCGGCGATGATCGATCCGATAGTTGCGATCCATCCGATCAGCGATGATCCAACGGTTGCGATCGATCCAAGCCATGATCCTGACCTGCAATGATCGATCGGACCATTGCGATCAATCCGATCAGCGATGATCCGACGGTTGCAATCGATTCAAGCCATGATCCCGATCGGCGATGATCGATCCGACAATTGTGATCCATCCGATCAGCGATCATCTGACGATTGCGATCGATGCAAGCCATGATCCCGATCTGCGATGATCGATCCGATGGTTGCAATCCATCCGATTGGCGACGATCCGATGGTTGCGATCGATCCAAGCTATGATCACAATCGACGATGATCGATCCGATGGTTGCGATCCATCCGATCAGCGACAATCTGATGGTTGTGATCGATCTAAGTCATGATCCCAATCGGCGATGATCGATCCGACGATTGCGATCCATCCGATCGGTGAAGATCCGACTGTTGCAATCGATCCAAGCCATGATCCCCGATCGGCGATGATCGATTGGACCATTGCGATCAATTTGATCGGCGACGATTCGATGGTTGCGATCGATCCAAGCCATGAAACCGATCGGCGAGGATCGAACAGACGGTTGCGATCCATCCGATCGGCAACGATCCGACGGTTGCGATCGATCCAATCCATGATCCCGATCAGCAATGATCGATCCGACAGTTGCATCCATCCGATCGGCGAAGATCCGACTATTGCGATCGAGCCAAACCATGATCCCGATCAGCGATGATCGATTGGACCGTTGTGATCAATTCGATCACCGACGATTCGACGGTTACGATCGATCGAAGCCATGAACCTGATCAGCGATGATCGATCCGACGATTGCGATCCATCCAATCAGCGACGATCCGATGATTGCGATCGATCCAAGCTATGATCTCGATCGGCGATGATCGATCCGATGGTTGCGATCCATCTGATCGGCGATGATCCGATGGTTGCGATAGATCCAAGCCATGATCCCGATCGGCGATGATCGATCCACGGTTGCGATCCATCCGATCGGCGACGATCCAATGGTTGCGATCGATCGAAGCCATGATATCTATCGACGATGATCGATCTGATGATCGCGATCCATCCGATTGGCGACGATCCGATGGTTGCGATCGATCGAAGCCATGATCCTGATCGATCCGATGGTTGCGATCCATCTGATCGATCGATCGATGATCGATGGTTGCATCCATTCGATCGGCATGATCCGATGGTTGCGATCGATCCAAGCCATGATCGATCCGATGATCGATGACTGTTGCGATTCCGATCGGCGATGATCCTATCGGATCGATCGATCCGACTGTTGCGATCGATCCAAGCCATGATCCCGATCATGGATGATCGATCCGACTGTTGCGATCCATTCGATCGGCGATGATCCACGGTTGCGATCGATCCAAGCCATGATCCCGATCGGCGATGATCTATCCGACGGTTGCGATCAATCCGATCGATGATCCGACGATTGCGATCGATCCAAGCCATGATCCCGATCGGCGATGATCGATCCGACGGTTGCGATCCATCCGATCGGCGATGATCCGACGGTTGCGATCGATCCAAGCCATAATCTCGGCGATGATCGCATGATCCGATCCGATCGATCCGATGATTGCATGATCGATCAAGCCATGATCCCGATCGGCGATGATCGATCGGACCATTGCGATCCATCCGATCGGCTATGATCCGGTGGTTGCGATCGATCCAAGCCATGATCTCGATCGGCGATGATCGATCGGACGGTTGCGATCCATCCGATCGGCGATGATCGATCGGTTGCGATCGATCCAATCCATGAATCGGTGATGATCGATTGATCCATCCGATCGATCCGACGGTTGATCGATCGGATCCATGATCGGCGATGATCGACGATGATCTCCGATCGGCGATTGATCCGAAATCGATCCAAGCCATGATCCTGATCGATGATCGATCATCCATCCGATCGGTGATGATCGATCGATCCATCCGATCGGCGATGATCCGACATTCTGATCGATCCAAGCCATGATCCCGATCGGCGATGATCGATCCGATGGTTGCGATCCTTCCGCGATGATCCGATGGTTACGATCGATCCAAGCCATGATCTCGATCGGCGATGATCGATCCGACGGTTGCGATCCATCCGATCGATGACGATCCAATGGTTGCGATGATCAAAATCATGATCCCGATCGGCGATGATCGATCGGACCGTGCGATCCATTCGATCGGCGACGATCCGATGGTTGCGATCGATCCGAAGACATGATCTCGATCGGCGATGATCGATCCGACTGTTGCGATCCAATCCGATCGGCGATGAACCGACGTTGCGATCATTCCAAGCCATGGTCCTGATCGGCGATGATCGATCCGATGGTTGCGATCCATCCGATCGGCGATGATCCGACGGTTGCGATCGATCCAAGCCATGATCCCGATCGTGGATGATCGATCCGACTGTTGCATCCATTCGATTGACGATGATCCGACGGTTGCGATCGATCCAAGCCATGATCCTGATCGGCGATGATCGATCCGACGATTGCGATCCATCCGATCGGTGATGATCCGACGATTGCGATCGATCCAAGCCATGTCCCGATCGGAATGATCGATCGGATGTTGCGATCCATCCAATCGATCGGATCGACGATCCAAGCCATGATCCCGATCGGCGATGATCGATCGATGATCGGCGATGATCGATCGATCGATCCATCCGATCCGATGATCCAATGATGATCGATCGATCGATCCATCCGATCGATGATCCCGATGATCGATCGTGATGATCGATCCGACTATTGCGATCCATTCCGATCGGCGATGATCCGATGGTTGCGATCGATCCAAGCCATGATCCCGATTGGCGATGATCGATCCGACGGTTGCAATCCAATCCGATCGGCGATGATATCCGATGATTGCGATCAATCCAAGCCATGATCCCGATCGACGATGATCGACGATCGATTCCGATCGACGATCCGATGGTTGCGATCGATCCAAGCCATGATCGGAGATGACCGATCGATCGGACCGTTGCGATCCATCCGATAGATACGATCCAGCGGTTGCGATCGATCAATCCATGATCCCGATCGTCGATGATCGATCGACGATCCATCTGATCGGCGATGATGCGGTTGCGATCGATCCAAGTCATGATCCCGATCGGCGATGATCCGACCATTGCAATCCATCCTATCATCAATGATCCGACGATTGCGATCGATCCAAGCCATGATCCCGATCGGCGATGATCGATCCGACGTTGCGATCCATCCAATCGGCGATGATATCCAACGGTTGCGATCGATCCAAGCCATGATCTCGATCAGCAATGATTGATCGGACCGTTGTGATCCATCCGATCGCGATGATCCGACGGTTGCGATCGATCCAAGCCATGATCCCGATCGGCGATGATCGATCCGACAATTGCGATCCATCCGATCGGCGACGATATCTGACGGTTGCGATCGATCCAAGCCATGATCCGATCGGCGATGATCGATCCGACGGTTGCGATCCTTTCCGATCGGCGACGATATGACGGTTGCGATCGATCCAAGCCATGATCCCGATCGACAATGATCGATCCACCATTGCGATCCAATCGATTGGCGACAATCCGACGGTTGCGATCGATCCAAGCCATGATCTTGATCGGTGATGATCAATCCGACGGTGGCGATCCATCCGATCGACGACGATATCTGACGGTTGCAATCGATCCAAGCAATGATCCCGATCGGCGAAGATCGATCGGACCGTTGCAATTCATCCGATCGGCGATGATCCGACGGTTGCGAACGATGCAAGCCATGATCCCGATCGGTGATGATCGATCCGATGGTTGCGATCCATCCGATCGGCGATGATATCCGACGGTTGCGATCGATCCAAGCCATGATCCCGATCGGCGATGATCGTTCTGATGGTTGCAATCCATCAGATCGGCAATTATATGATGGTTGCGATTGATCCAAGTCATGATCCCGATCGGCGATGATCGATCGGACCGTTGCGATCCATCTAATCGGTGACGATTTGACGGTTGCGATCGATCCAAGCCACGATCCCGATCGTCGATGATCGATCCGACGGTCGCGATCCATCCGATCGGCTACGATCCGGCGGTTGCGATCGATCCAAGCCATGATCTCGATCGGCGATGATCGATCGAACGATTGCGATCCATCCGATCGGCGATGATACGACGGTTGCGATCATTCCAAGCCATGGTCCCGATCGGTGATGATCGATCCGATGGTTGTGATACATCCGATCGGTGAAGATCCGACGGTTACGATCGATCCAAGCTATGATCCTGATCGGCGATGATCGATGAAACTATTGTGATCAATCCGATCGGCATTGATCCGATGGTTGCAATCGATCCAAGCCATGATCCGATCGGCGATGATCGATCGGCCGGTCGCGATCCATCCGATCGGCGATGATCCGACGGTTGTGATCGATCCAAGCCATGATCCCGATCGGCGATGATCGATCCGACAGTTGCGATCCTTCCGTTCAACGATGATCCGATGGTTACGATCGATCCAAGCCATGATCTCGATCGGCGATGATCGATCCGATGGTTGCGATCCATCCGATCGACGACGATCCAATGGTTGCGAACGATCAAAGTCATGATCCGGATCGGCGATGATCGATCGGACCGCTGCGATCCATTCGATCGGCGATGATCCGATGGTTGCGATCGATCCAAGACATGATCTCGATCGGCGATGATCGATCCGACTGTTGTGACCAATCCGATCGGCGATGAACCGACGGTTGCGATCATTCCAAGCTATGGTCCCGATCGGCGATGATCGATCCGACGGTTGCGATCCATCCAATTGGCGATGATCCAACGGTTGCAATCGATCTAAGCCATGATCCTGATCATGGATGATCGATCCAACTGTTGCGATCCATTCGATCGGCGATGATCCGATGGTTGCGATCGATCCAAGCCATGATTCTGATCGGCGATGATCGATCCGGCGGTTGCGATCCATCCAATCGGTGATGATCCGACGGTTGCGATCGATCCAAGCCATTGTCCTGATCGGAGATGATCGATCGGACCGTTGTGATTCATTCGATCGGCGATGATCCAACGGTTGCGATCGATCCAATCCATGATCCCGATTGGCGATGATCGATCCGATGGTTGCGATCCATCCGATCGGCGATGATATCCGATGGTTGCGATCGATCGAAGCCGTGATCCCGATCGGCGATGATCAATCCGACGGTTGCGATCCATCCAATCGGCGATGATATCCGACGGTTTCGATCGATCCAAGCCAAGATCCCAATCGCCGATGATCGATCCGACGGTTGTAATCCATCCGATCGGCGATGATATCCGATGGTTATAATCGATCCAAGCCATGATCCGATCGGCGATAATCGTTTCGACGATTGCGATCCATCCGATCGGCAATGATCCGATGGTTGTGATCGATCCAAGCCATATTCTGATCGAAGATGATCGATCGGACCGTTGCGATCCATTCGATTGGTGACGATCCAACGGTTGCGATCGATTCAATCCATGATCCCGATCGTCGATGATCGATCCGATGGTTGCGATCCATCCGATCGGCGATGATATCCGGCGGTTGCGATCGATCCAAGTCATGATCCCGATCGGCGATGATCAATCGGACCATTGCAATCCATCCTATCATCAATGATCCGACGATTGCGATCGATCCAAGCCATGATCCCGATCGGCGATGATCGATCCGACAGTTGCGATCCATCCAATCGGCAATGATATCCGACGGTTGCGAGCGATCCAAGCCATGATCTCAATCAGCAATGATTGATCGGACCATTGCGATCCATTCGATCAGTGATGCTCGACGGTTGCGATCGATCCAAGCCATGATCCCGATCGGCGATGATCGATCCGACAATTGCGATCCATCCGATCGGCAACGATATCTGACGGTTACGATCGATCCAAGCCATGATCCCGATCGGCGATGATCGATCCGACGGTTGCGATCCTTTCCGATCGGCACGATATGACGGTTGCGATCGAACCAAGCCATGATCCCGATCGACAATGATCGATCGGACCATTGCGATCCAACCGATTGGCGACAATCCGACGGTTGCGATCGATCCAAGCTATGATCTTGATTGGTGATGATCGATTCGACGATGGTGATCCATCCGATCGACGACGATCTGACTGTTTGCGATCGATCCAAGCAATGATCCCGATCGGCGAAGATCGATCGGACCGTTGCAATTCATCCGATCGGCGATGATCCGACGGTTGCGAACGATCAAGCCATGATCCCGATCGGTGATGATCGATCCGACGGTTGTGATCCATCCGATCGACGATGATATCCGACGGTTGCGATCGATCCAAGCCATGATCCCGATCGGTGATGATCGTTCTGACGGTTGCAATCCATCAGATCGGCAATTATACGACGGTTGCGATCGATCCAAGTCATGATCCCGATCGGCGATGATCGATCGAACCGTTGCGATCCATCCAATCGGCGATGATTCGACGGTTGCGATCGATCCAAGCCACGATCCCGATCGTCGATGATCGATCCGACGGTCGCGATCCATCCGATCGGCGATGATCCGATGGTTGCGATCGATCCAAGCCATGATCCCGATCGGCGATGATCGATCTGACGATTGCGATCCATCTGATCGACGACAATCCAACGGTTGCGATCGATCCAAGCCATGATCCCGATCGACGATGATCGATCGGACTGTTGCGATCCATCGATCGACGATGGTACGACGACTGCGATCGATCCAAGCCATGACCCGTTCGACGATGATCGATCCAACGATTGCGATCCATTCAATCGGCGATGATATCCGATGGTTGCGATCGATTGAAGCCATAATCCCGATCGGCGATGACCGATCGGACCATTGTGATCCATCCGATTGTCGATGATCCGATGGTTGCGATCGATCTAAGCCATGATCCCTATCGGCGATGATCGATTCGACGGTTGCGATCCATTCGATTGGCGATGATATCCAAGGGTTGCGAGCGATCCAAGCCATGATCCGATCGGCGATGATCGATCGGACCGTTGCGATCCACCCGTTCGGCGATGATCCGACGATTGCGATCAATCCAAGCAATGATCCTGATCGGCGATGATCGATCGGACTATTGCGATCCATCCGATCGGCGACGATACGACGACTGCGATCGATCCAAGCCATGATCTCGATCGCGATGATCGATCAGACGGTTGCGATCCATCCGATCGGCGATGATATCCGATGGTTGCGATCGATCTAAACCATGAACATGATCCGCGATGATCGATCGGACCATTGCGATCCATCCGATCAGCGATGATCCGATGGTTGCGATCGATACATGCCATGATCCCAATCGGCGATAATCGATCCAAATGTTGCAATCCATCCGATCGGCGATGATAACCGACGGTTGATCGATCCAAGCCATGATCCCGATCGGCGATGATCGATCCGAAGGTTGCGATCCATCTGATCGGCGACGATACGACGGTTGCGATCGATCCAAGCCATGATTCCGATCGGCGATGATTGATCCGATGGTTGCGATCCATTCGATCGGCGATGATCCTATGGTTGCGATCGATCCAAGCCATGATCTTGATCGGCGATGATCGATCGGACGGTTGCGATCCATCCGATCGGCGATGATCCAACAGTTGCGATCGATCCAAGCCATGATCCCGATCGGTGATGATCGATCCGACGGTAGCGATCCATCCGATCGGCAAAGATATCCGATGGTAGCGATCGATCCAAGCCAGGATCCCGATCGGCGATAATCGATCGGACCGTTGCGATCCATCCGATCGTCAATGATCCACGATTGCGATCAATCCAAGCCATGATCCCGATCGGCGATGATCGATCCGATGGTTGCGATCCATCCGATCGGCAACGATATCCGATGGTTGTGATCGATCCAAGCCATGATCCTGGTCGGCGATGATAGATCGGACCATTACGATCCATCCGATCATCGATGATCTGATGATTGTGATCGATCCAAGCCATGATCCCGATCGGCGATGATCAAACCGACGGATGCAATCCATCCGATCGGTGATGATATCCGACGGTTGCGATCGATCCAAGCCCTGATCCCGATCGGCGATGATCGATACGACGGTTGCGATCCATCCGATCGGCGACGATATCCGACTGTTGCGAGCGATCCAAGCCATGATCCCGATCTATGATGATCAATCCGACGGTTGCGATCCATCCGATCGGCGACGATATCCGATGGTTGCAATCGATTCAAGCCATGATCCGAATCAGTGATGATCGATCCGACGGTTGCGATCCATCCGATTGGTAACAATTTCCAACTGTTGCGATCGATCCAAGCCATGATCTCGATCAGCGAAGATCGATTGAACCATTGCGATCCATCCGATCGTCGATGATCCAACGATTGCAATCGATCCAAGCCATGATCCCGATCGGCAATGATCGATCCGATGGTTGCAATCGATTCAATTGGCGACGATATCTGACGGTTGCGAGTGATCCAAGCCATGATCCCGATCGGCGATGATCGATCGGATCGTTGCAATCCATCCGATCGGCAACGATCCGACGGTTGCGATCGATCCAAGCCATGATCCCGATTGACGATGATCGATCCCACGGTTGCGATCCATCCGATCGGCGATGATATCCGATGGTTACGATCGATCCAAGCTATGATCTCGATCGGCGATGATCGATCCGACGGTGGCGATCCATCCGATCGACGACGATATCCGATGGTTGCGATCGATCCAGGCAATGACCCCGATCGGCGATGATCGATTGGACCATTGTGATCCATCCGATTAGCGATGATCCGACGGTTGCGAATGATTCAAGCCATGATCCCGATCGGTGATGATCGATCCGACGGTTGCGATCCATCCGATCGGCGATGATATCTGACGGTTGCGATCGATCCAAGCCATGATCCCGATCGGCGATGATCATTCCGACGGTTGCGATCCATCAGATCGGCGATGATACGACGGTTGTGATCGATCCAAGTCATGATCCCGATCGACGATGATCGATCAGACCGTTGCGATCCATCCAATCGGCGACGATCCGATGGTTGCGATCGATCTAAGCCATGATCCCGATCATTGATGATCGATCCGACGGTCGCGATCCATCCGATCGACGATGATCCGACGGTTGCGATCGATCCAAGCCATGATCCCGATCGGCTATGATCGATCCGATGGTTGTGATCCATCCGATCGGCGATGATCCAACGGTTGCAATTGATCCAAGCCATGATCCCGATCGGCGATGATCGATCGGACCATTGTGATCCATCCGATCGGCGACGGTACGATGGCTGCGATCGATCCAAGCCATGAT
>UESW01001598.1:65846-111531 GCA_900491605.1 Calamus simplicifolius | reverse complement strand
GACCGTTGCGATCCATCCAATCGGCGACGATCGATGGTTGCGATCGATCTAAGCCATGATCCCGATCATTGATGATCGATCCGACGGTCGCGATCCATCCGATCGACGATGATCCGACGGTTGCGATCGATCCAAGCCATGATCCCGATCGGCTATGATCGATCCGATGGTTGTGATCCATCCGATCGGCGATGATCCAACGGTTGCAATTGATCCAAGCCATGATCCCGATCGGCGATGATCGATCGGACCATTGTGATCCATCCGATCGGCGACGGTACGATGGCTGCGATCGATCCAAGCCATGATCTCGATCGGCGATGATCGATCCGATGGTTGCGATCCATCGATCGATCGATGATGATATCTGACGGTTGCGATCGATCCAAGCCATAATCCCGATCGGCGATGACCGATCAGACCGTTGCGATCCATCCGATCGTCGATGATCCGATGGTTGCGATCGATCCAAGCCATGATCCCTATCGGCGATGATCGATCCGATGGTTGCGATCCATTTTATTGGCGATGATATCCGAGGGTTGCGAGCGATCCAAGCCATGATCCTGATCGGCGATGATCGATCAGACTGTTGCGATCCACCCGATCGGCGATGATCCGACGGTTGCGATCGATCCAAGTAATGATCTTGATCGGTGATGATCGATCGAACTATTGCGATCCATCCGATCGGCGATGATACGATGACTGCGATCGATCCAAGCCATGATCTCGATCGGCAATGATCGATCAGACGGTTGCAATCCATCTGATCAGCGATGATATCCGACGGTTGCGATCGATCCAAGCCATGAACATGATCCGCGATGATCGATCGGACCATTGCGATCCATCCGATCAGCGATAATCTGATGGTTGCGATCGATACATGCCATGATCCCAATCGAAGATAATCAAAAAGTTGCAATCCATCCGATCGGCAACGATAACCGACGGTTGCGATCGATCCAAGCCGATCCCAATCGACGATGATCAATCCGAAGGTTGCGATCCATCTGATCGGCGACGATACGACGGTTGCGATCGATCCAAGCCATGATTTGATCGGCGATGATCGATCTGATGGTTGCGATCCATTCGATCGGCGATGATCCTATGGTTGCGATCGATCCAAGCCATGATCCCGATCGGCGATGATCGATCGAACGGTTGTGATCCATCCGATCGGCGATGATCCAATGGTTGCAATCGATCCAAGCCATGATCCCAATCGGTGATGATCGATCCGACGGTAGCAAACCATCCGATTGGCGAAGATATCCGATGGTAGCGATCGATCCATGCCAGGATCCCGATCGGCGATAATCGATCGGACCGTTGCGATCCATCCAATCGTCGATGATCCGATGATTGTGATCAATCCAAGCATGATCCCGATCGGCGATGATCGATCCGACGGTTGCGATCCATCCGATCGGCGACGATATCCGATAGTTGCGATCGATCCAAGCCATGATCCTGATCGGCGATGATCAATCGAACCGTTGCGATCCATTCGATCATCGATGATCTGATGATTGTGATCGATCCAAGCCATGATCCCGATCGGTGATGATCGAACCGACGGATGCGATCCATCCGATCGGCGATGATATCTGACGGTTGCGATCGATCCAAGCCCTGATCCCGATCGGCGATGATCGATACGATAGTTGTGATCCATCCGATCAGCGATGATATCCGACTGTTGCAAGCGATCCAAGCATGATCCTGATCCGCGATGATCGATCCGACGGTTGCGATCCATCCGATCGGGGATGATATCCGACGGTTGCGATCGATTCAAGCCATGATCCCGATCGGTGATGATCGATCCGACGGTTGCGATCCATCCGATTGGCTACAATTTCCAACTGTTGTGATCGATCCAAGCCATGATCTCGATCGACGAAGATCGATTGGATCGTTGCGATCCATCCGATCGTTGATGATCCAACGATTGCAATCGATCCAAGCCATGATTCCGATCGGCGATGATCGATCCGATGGTTGCGATCGATTCAATTGGCGATGATATCTGATGGTTGTGAGCGATCTAAGCCATGATCCCGATCGGCGATGATCGATCGGATCGTTGCAATCCATTCGATCGGCGACGATCGGACGGTTGCGATCGGTCCAAGCCATGATCCCAATCGATGATGATCGATCGCACGGTTGCGATCCATCCGATCGACGATGATATCCGACAGTTTCGATCGATCCAAGCCATGATCCCGATCGGCGATGATTGATCCGACGGTTGCGATCCATCCGATCGGCGACGATATCCAACGTTTGAGATCGATCCAAGCCATGATCCCGATCAGCAATGATCGATCCGACTGCTGCGATCCATCCGATCGGCGATGATACGACGGTTGCGATCGATCCAAGCCATGATCTTGATCGGTGATGATCGATCGGATCATTGTGATCCATCCGAACGGTGATGATCCGACGATTGCGATTGATCCAAGCCATGATCCTGATCGGTGATGGTCGATCGGACCGTTGCGATCCATTCGATCATCGATGTTCCGATGATTACGATCGATCCAAGCCATCATCCCGATCGGCGATGATCGATCCGACGATTTCGATCCATCCGATCGGCAATGATATCGACGGTGGCGATCGATCCAAGCCATGATCCCGATCGGCGATGATCGATCGGACCATTGGGATCCATTCGATCGTCGATGATCCGACGATTGCTATCGATCCAAGCCATGATCCCAATCGGCGATGATCGATCCGACGGTTGCGATCCATCCAATCAGTGACGATATCCGACGGTTGCGATCGAACCTAGCCATGATTTCGATCGGCGAGGATCGATCCGATGGTTGCGATCCATCCGATCGACGATGATCCGACGATTACGATCAATCCAAGCCATGATCCCGATCGGCGATGATCGATCCAACCATTGCGATCCATCCGATCGTCGATGATCCGATGATTTGATGAACAAGCCATGATTCCGATCAGTGATGATCGATCCGACTATTGCGATCCATCCGATTGGTGATGATATTCGACGGTTGCAATCGATCCACGTCATGATCATGATCGGCGATGATCAATCCGATGGTTGCGATCCATCCGATCGGCGATGATATCCAATGGTTGCGATCGATCCAAGCCATGATCCTAATCGGCGATGATCAATCCGATGGTTACGATCCATCTGATCGGCGACGATACGACGGTTGCGATCGATCCAAGCCATGATCCCGATCGGTGATGATCGATCTAACGGTTGCGATCCATCCGATTGGCGATAATTTTCAACTGTTGTAATCGATCCAAGCCATGATCTCGATCGGCGAAGATCGATTGGATCGTTGCGATCCATTCGATCGTCGATGATCCAACGATTGCAATCGATCCAAGCCATGATTCCGATCGGCGATGATCGATCCGATGGTTGCGATCGATTCAATTGGCAATGATATCTGATGGTTGCGAGCGATCCAAGCCATGATCCCAATCGGCGATGATCGATCGGATCGTTGCAATCCATTCGATCGGCGATGATCGAACGGTTGCAATCGGTCCAAGCCATGATCCCATCGATGATGATCAATCCCACGGTTGCGATCCATCCGATCGACAATGATATCCGACAGTTTTGGTCGATCCAAGCTATGATACCGATCGGCGATGATCGATCCGATGGTTGCGATCCATCCGATCGGCGACGATATCCAACGTTTGAGATCGATCCAAGCCATGATCCCGATCAGCGATGATCGATCCGACTGCTGTGATCCATCCGATCGGCGATGATACGATGGTTGCGATCGATCCAAGCCATGATCTTGATCGACGATGATCGATCGGATCATTGTGATCCATCCGAACGGCGATGATCCGACGGTTGCGATTGATCCAAGCCATGATCCTGATCGGTGATGGTCGATCGGACCATTGCGATCCATCCAATCATCGATGTTCCGATGATTACGATCGATCCAAGCCATCATCCCGATCAGCGATGATCGATCCGATGGTTGCGATCCATCCGATCGGCAATGATATCGACGATGGCGATCGATCCAAGCCATGATCCCGATCGGCGATGATCGATCGGACCGTTGGGATCCATTCGATCGTCGATGATCCAACGATTGCTATCGATCCAAGCCATGATCCCAATCGGCGATGATCGATCCGACGGTTGCGATCCATCCAATCAGTGATGATATTCGACGGTTGCGATCGAACCTAGCCATGATTCGATCGGTGAGGATCGATCCGATGGTTGCGATCCATCCGATCGACGATGATCCGACGATTACGATCAATCCAAGCCATGATCCCGATCGGCAATGATCGATCCAACCATTGCGATCCATCCGATCGTCGATGATTCGACGATTGTGATGAACAAGCCATGATTCCGATCAGTGATGATCGATCCGACTATTGCGATCCATCCGATTGGTGATGATATTCGACGGTTGCAATCGATCCACGTCATGATCATGATCGGCGATGATCGATCCGATGGTTGCGATCCATCCGATCGGCGATGATATCCAATGATTGCGATCGATCCAAGCCATGATCCTAATCGGCGATGATCAATCCGATGGTTACGATCCATCTGATCGGCGACAATACGACGGTTGCGATCGATCCAAGCCATGATCCCGATCGGTGATGATCGATCGGACCGTTAAGATCCAAATGATCGGCGATGATCCGATGGTTGCGATCTATCCAAGCCATGATTCTGATTGGCAATGATCGATCCAACGGTTGCAATCAATCCGATCGGCGACGATATCCGACAGTTGCGATAGATCCAATCCATGATCCTGATCGGCGATGATCGATCGGACCGTTGCGATCCATCCGATCATCGATGATCCGACTGTTGCGATCGATCCAAGCCATGATCCTGATCAGCGATGATCGATCCGACGGTTGCGATCCATCCGATCGGTGATGATATCCGAGAATGTTTAAGACTATGTATTGAATGTTTTGTAATATTTGACATGACTATGTTTTCTATTTGAGCTTGAGACCTAAATATTTTGTATGAATGATATTAGTATGGATGAAGTACTCACCTTATCTTAATGAATTATGCTTTGAATTCTTTTACATTTCTTCAATCATCTTTTTGATCAATGACAAAAAGAGGAAGAAGAATAATGCATAAATTGAGAAAATAAAGAAAATAATACACTCCATATATTCAGGGGGAGATTAATTATTAATTGTTGATAGGGGGAGAAAATATTTTTATTGCAATGAATTAGATAAAAGAATTCCCTAATACATTCTATGCATTCTACATTCCTGTTTATTTAAATATTTCCTATAGTTTTCTACATACTTAAGGGTTTTGTCATCATCAAAAAGGGGATGATTGTTAGCCCTAAATTGATTTTGCTGATTACAAAACAATTAAGTAAAGACTAATTTTATTTATTGTGAAAACTAAGATTAATGCAGGGAAGTACAGGTGCCTTACAAATGAGCCTTATCAAGCAAACATTTCATGGAAGAATACCCCAGCCGTTTTCCCTCTTATAAGCTACCTGGATAATTAACTTATTGTGCCTTGGAGCTAGCTATGTTGCTTTACTAGTTAGCTATTTTGGCTTGGTGCTGTGCCTAGCCGAATTCATAGTGAATATAGTTAGCTTGTGGGAGCTAGCTTATCTTCTCTCTTAGCTAGCTTGTCTCCCTTGCTAGCTATTTTCCATGCCATAAGCCTAGCAGAACCATGCTTTCTCTTAGCTAACTGGGGAGCTAGCTTATCTTCCTTCTTAGCTAGCTGAGTTCCCTCTTTAGTTAGCTATTTTTTCTTCTGCTACAGTGCTGGCCCGAATGCATGTTAAATCGAGTTAGCTGGTTAGTTAACTTATCTCCTCTCCTAGCTAGCTGAATGCATTTGTTAGCTAACACTACTTTTCTCTTGCCTTTAGCCTAGCCGAATGCATAGTAAATTTAGTTAACTGGTTAGCTAACTTTCCTCCTCTCTTAGCTAGCTGGATGTATACTTTAGTTTACTACTTTTTCTCTATTGTAGTGTTGGCCGAACCATGTTTGGATTTAGTTAACTAGAGAGCTAGCTGGGTGTCTTTCTAGCTAGCTAGAATATCTTGTTAGCTAACTATTTTTTTCTTGGTGTAGGTATGGCCAAACCATGGTTGAAGCTAGTCAACTGGAGAGCTAACTACTTTCTTTGCTTTATGAGCTAACTATTTTCCTTGGGAGCTAACTACTTTTTTGCAGATACTTTTCCTGGCCGTATGGATCTATGAAAGAGCTAGCTACTCTTGGGCGTTCTCTTCCTCATGCCATGAAAATTCAAATTGAGTTAGCTAAAGAGCTAACTACTTTTTTCTTTATGGCTCTTCTCTTCCTCAAGCCGTATGGATTCAATATTTAGTTAGCTAAGGAGCTAACTACTTTAATGGGAGACCTCTCCTCAAGCCGTTTGCCTTTGGTTTTAGCTAACTAAAACTTTCCTTTAGCTACCTTATTTTTTTTTTTTTTTTTTTTTTTTTGAAAGGTGAAATATGAAATTTATAGGTAATAGAGTGTTAAGTACAAACTTTTAGCTACCTTATGAACCAAGCCTTCTCCTTCATAACAGAGAGACGTTTGGATCTAGTTAACTGAAGCAAAGCTTCAGCTAACTAATGGACTGCAGACTCTATCCTTGACCATGTGGAATTCAAATTTGGCTAACTGAAATCAGGTTTCAGCTAGCTATTCTCAAGCCCGGCCGGTCACCCTCTTCATAGAGTTAGCTGGAAATTAATTCCAGCCAGCTACCTCTTCTTTTTGCAAGCATTGGACAAGCTCTCTCTTCTTAATTTTTATTTTCAGCTTAACTAATTTTTGATCTCTTGGATTATGGTAGAGATCTTCCTTCCTCAAATGCATTCAGTGCATTATATGCTCGAGGAAAATAATTTCAACGGTTATATTTTCTTTCCATTTTACTTTCCATTTATTTCAAATGAGTCTAGCGGATATCTTTGATATTGAAATGTTTTAAATAGTTGAGATTATAAGAATAACAAGATGAGAAAAGGGACGAAAGAAGGAAAAGAAATCGAAGAAAAAGAGCTTTTATTGCATATTTTCTGAGTGATTAAAAGCAAGTTCCTGCATATCAAAGTTGAGAAATCTTAAAGAGCATTTACTGCTCAAGTCGTCCAGATCCATTAAAGCCTTCAAGCATTCAAAGCTTCGAAGATCTACATTTATTGCTGAAGATTTGCTACAAAAGTTGTAAAGTATTACTTTGAATATTTGCTCATTTTAGGAGCTGTTTATTCTTATCTATTCTAAACATTCTTGTAAAAGGGTTAAGTTTAACCCTTGGTTATTGTTGGTTTCCTTGTGCCATGAAATAAGAGGACTAGTAGGGTAAGGCTAGGGGTTGGCTTTCTTGTGCCGTGAAACAAGAGGACTAGCCGGGTAAGGTTAGGGGTTGGCTGCCTTGTGCCGTGAAAATAAAAGGACTAGCCGGGGAAGGCTAGGGGTTGTAATCATTGTGATACAATTGGAGTGAAATTTTAAGGGTTTTGGGGGAGTGGACGTAGGTGCTGAGTTTGGCACCGAACCACTATAAACCTTCTTGTGTTTGTATTGCTTGCATAATCTCTGTGATATTGTTCTGTGTACTTCACTATACCACTACCAATTAAATTTTAATTAGTGATAAAGCACATATCTGTGCAAGTAATTAATTTTTAAATACCCAATTCACTCTCCACTTGGGTTGCTACATCTGGGCAACACTAAATCAAGTCCAATCTAGGCGTTGCTCTAAGATCAGGTTGTATCAAAATTAGATCAAACCCAAATTAGGTCCAATCTAGAGCTTTGCTCCAAGATTGGTTGGATCAAATTTAGATCAAACCAAAATCTGGTCAAATGTAGAGCACTGCCACAAGATCGAGTTGGATCAAGCTTAGATCGAATACAAATCAAGTCCAATTTGGAGTATCGCTCTAAGATCGAATCAGTTCAACTCAAGATCGAGTCCAAATTGAGTATAATATCGAGCGTTACTTCAAGATCGAGTTAAATCAAACAAAGATCGAACATGAATCAAGTTAAATCAAGAGTGTTGCTCCAAGATTGGGTTAGATCAAACCCAAATTAAATCTAAATTGAGTTCAATCTAGAGGTCCGCTCCATGATCAGGTCACATCAAATAAGATCAAACCCAAACCAATTTCAATCTAGAGCATTACTACTAGATTAGGTTAGATCAAACTTTGATCGAACCTGAATCAAGTCCAATCTAGAGCAATGCTCCAAGATTAGTTTGAATCAAATGAAGATCAAACTTGAATTAAGTTCAATATGCTGCATTTGCTTAAAAATTGGGTTAGATCAAACCAATGTCAATCCTGAATCAAGTCGAATATGGGGCATTGGCAAGTTCAGGTTAGATCAAACTAAGATCGGACCTAAATAAAATCTCATACGGAGTGTTGTTCCAAGATTGATATTAGATCAAACTTAAATCAAACATGAGTCAAGTCCAACGTAAAGCATAGTTTCAAGATTGTATTGGATCAAACTTAGATCAAACCTCAATTAAGTTCAATCTCGAGCATTCCTTCAATATTGATAGATCAAAGTTAGATTAAATTAGATCAAATTCGAATCAAGTGCAATCTAGACAGTTACTTAGAGAGATTTTTCAACCATGAGTTGAACCAAGTTCAAGTTATATCATACTAGGTCAAACCCAAATCATATCCCATCTAGATAATTGCTCCGAGATTGGGTTGGATAAAATTTACATCAAACATAAATCAACTTCAATTTAGAGTGTTGATTCAAGATATGGTTCAATCAAATTAAATTAAACCCAAATCAAGTTCAATCTAGAGCACTTATGTAATATCGGGTTGGATAAATATAAGATCAATCCTAAATAAAGTTAATATAGAGCATTGTTCTAAGATCGGGTTAGATGGAACTAAGATCAGAACCAAATCAAGTTCAATCTCGAGTGTTACTCCAAGATTGGGTGAAATCAAACTAAAATCAAGTTCAATCAAAGCATTACTCCATGATTGGACTAGATCTAACCTACATCAAGCTAAATGATGTTCAATCTAGAGCGTTGCTACAAGATCGGGCCAAATCAAGGCTAAATAAATTTGAATTTGGAATGTCACTAAGTTCGGATTGGATAAAACTTAGATCAAACCTGAGTTAAGTCCAATTGGAAGTGATGATGCTCTAAGATTGGATCGAGCCAAACTTAGATCAAATTCCAAAATAAGTCGAATCTAAAGCATTGCAATAAGACCAGGTTAGATCAAATTAGATCTACATGAATCAAGTCTAATTCGCAGCATTGCTTAAAGAAAAGGTTAGACTAATATAGATCAAACCCAAATCAAGTCAAATTGAGAGCGTTGCTTGAGGATCGAGTTGGATCAAACTTATATCAAATCTGAATCAAGTCCAATCTGGATTCTATTGTTAGATCGAATTCAATCAAACTTTGATCAAACCCCAATCAAGTTCAATTTAAAGCATTGCTCTAAGATCAAGGTGGATTAAACTTAAAACAAACATGGATCAAATCAAATATGTAACATTGTGCTAAGATTGGGTTTGACTAAACTTTGATCAAATCAAAATTAAGTTCAATATGGAGCCTTGATCTTAGATTGAGCTAGATCAAACCAAGATCAAACCCAAATCAAGTCCAATGTAGAGCATTCCTCAAAGATCGTATTGGATCAAACTTATATTATATCAATCTTGAATTAAGTGAAATATGCTGCATTCCTCCACGATAGATTTGGTTCAAACTCAAATCAAATATTATGAATCAAATGCAATTTAATGCATTGTTCCAAGATAGGGTCGGATCAAACTTAAGTCAAACCCAAATAAAGTTCGATATGGAGTATTTCTCTAAGGTCGGGTTGGATCAATCTTAGCTCTAAGATGAATCAAGTTCAATATGGAGTGATGTTGCATGATCAGGTTAGATCAAACATTAATCAAGTCCAATTTTTAGTGTTGCTCCAAGATTAGGCTCGATAAAATAAAGATAATACCCAAATCAAGTTTAATCAAGAGCATTGCACTAAGATTGGGTTTGATCAAACTTAGACTAAACTCGAATCAGATCAAATCTAAAGCGTTGCCCTAAAATCGGGTTTGATAAAACAACAAACCTAAATCAACTCTATTTTAGAGTGTTGCTTCAAGATCGGGTTAGTTTAAACCAAGATGGAGCCCAAATTAAGTATAATATGAAGCATTGCTTCAAGATCAAGTTAGATCAAACTAAGATCAAACCTGAATCAAGTTAAATTAGGAGCATTGCTCAAGATCAAGTTAGATCAAACCCGAATCGAGTTCAATTTAGAGTGTCACTCCATGATTAGTTCAGATGAAATAAGATCAAACCTGAATCAATTTCAATCTAAAACATTATAATGATCATCCTAGATCAAACTTTGATCTCTTTTCAATCAACTCCAATAATGAATGTTGCTTCAAGATTGGGTTAATGAAACTTAAATCAAACCCGAATCAAGTTCAATCTAGAGCATTGCTTTAAGATCAGGTGAGTTCAAAACAAGATCAAGCTCAAATCAAGTTCAACCAGAAGCATTGATCCATGTTTGGGACAGAATGTACCTAGATCATGTCCGAATGAACTTTATTTTGGACTAACAAAAAATAATTTGGCCATATATTACTTAGATCGGGTCTGAATCAAGTTTAATCTAAAGCATTTCTATATGATTGGATTAGATCTAACCTTGGTCAAGACCCAATTAAGTTTAATCTAAAGCATTGCTTCAAGATCATGCCAAATTGAACTTGAATCATGTTCCATCCATTGCTATAAGATTGAGATGGACCAAAATCAAGTTGAATCTAAAACAATATTGCAAATTAGGTTAGATCAAACTAAGATCAAATCCAAATCAAGTCAATTTGAAGCGTTGCTCCAAGATCGAGTAGGATCAAACTTAGATTAAACTTGGATTAGGTATAATCTTCCAACATTGCTCTAAGATCGGTTGGATCAAATTTAGATCAAACCTAAATCAAGTCCAATCTAGTGCGTTGCTCTAAGTTTAGGGTTTAGGTTTTTTTAGGTTTTAAGGGTTTTAGGTTTTAGGGTTTAGGGTATTAGGGTATTAGGGTTTTTGGGCTTTAGGGCTTTAGGGCTTTAGGGTTTAAGGGTTTAGGGTTTAAGGGTTTAAGGGTTTAGGGTTTAGGGTTTAGGGTTTAATGGTTTAGGGTTTGAGGGTTTAAGGGTTTAGGGTTTTTAGGGTTTTTAGAGTTTAGGTTTTAGGGTTTTAGGATTTAGGGGTTTAGGGTTTAGGGTTTAAGGGTTTTAGGTTTTATGGTTTTAGGGTTTTAGGGTTTAGGGTAGGTTTAAGGGTTAAGGGTTTAAGGGTTTAGGGATTTAGGGTTTATGGTTTTGGGTTTAGGATTTAGGGTTTTAGGGTTTAAGGATTTAGGGTTTTAGGGTTTTAGGGGTTAAGGGTTTAAGGGTTTAGGGTTTTAGGGTTTTAGGGTTTAGGGTTTTTGGGCTTTAGGGCTTTATGGCTTTAGGGTTTAGGGTTTAAGGGTTTAGGGTTTTTTTGGTTTTTATGGTATAGGGTTTTTAGGGTTTAGGGGTTTATGGTTTTAGGGTCTAGGGTTTAGGGTTTATGGTTTATGGTTTTAGGGTATTAGGGTTTAGGGTTTAGGGTTTAAGGGTTTAAGGGTCTAGGGTTTAGGGGTTTAAGGGTTTAAGGGTTTAGGGTTTAAGGGTTTAATTGTTTAGGGTTTAAGGTTTTTAGGGTTTAGGGTTTAAGGGTTTAATGGTTTAGGGTTTTTAGGGTTTAGGGTTCTTTGGGTTAGGATTTTTAGGGTTTTTAGTGTTTAGTGTTTAGCATTTAGGTTTTAGGGTTTTAGGGTTTAGGTGTGTTTTATGGGTTTATGGTTTAGGGTTTTAGGGTTTAGGGTTTAGAGCTTTGGGGGTTTGTGCTTAGAGGTTTAGGGGTTTGGGGTTTAGGATTTAGGGTTTTAGGTTGGGGTTTTAGGGTTTTAGGGTTTAGGTTTAAGTGTTTAAGGTTTAAGCGTTTAGGGTTAAGGGTTTAGGGCTTTAGGGGTAGAGGTGGGTACTGGGCCGTGCCGCCCATGGCATGGCACGTCCCAGGCCCTGATGGGCCATGCCAGGCACGGCCCGGCACTGCTATAGTACCGGGCCATGCCGGGCCCAGAAAATTTTTTCTGTTGGCCCAGCACGACATGGCCCATGACGGGCTTGGGCCGGCCCGTCGTGCCGTGCCAGCACGGCCCAGGTGGGCCTGAGCCGTGCCGGCCCAGGTGGGCCGTGCCAGGCACGGCCCAGGGTGGCCTGGGCGGTGCCAGGCACGGCCCACCTGGGGCCTGGCCCATGCAGCTCAAATAAAAAAATTATTTGATAAATTAAAAAAATTATTTGATAAATTAAAAAATTATTAGGAATAAAGAAATTTTATTAATATAAAGCCACCATAATGGTGGGGGGTTTGCCATAGACCCCTACCAGTTTATTAATTTAAAATTAAAATGGATCGATAATCGCCGATCAGGATCATGGCATGGATCGATCGCAACCGTCGGATCGTCTCGGATCGGATCAATCATCGCCGATCGGGATCATGGCTTGGATCGATCACAACCGTCGGATCATCGCTGATCGAATGGATCGCAACCGTCAGATGATCATCGCCGATTAGGATCATGGCATGGATCGATCGCAACCGTCGGATCGTTTCTGATTGGATCGATCGCAACCGTCGGATCGATCATCCCCGATTGGGATCATGGCTTGGATCGATCGCAACTGTCGGATCGTCTTCGATCGGATTGATCGCAACGATCTGATCGATCATCGTCGATCGGGATCATGGCTTGGATCGATCGCAACCATCGGATCGTCTCCGATCGGATGGATTGCAACCGTCAGATTGATCATTACCGATCGGGATCATGGCTTGGATCGATCGCAGACGTCAGATCATCTCCGATCGGATGGATCGCAACCGTCGGATTGATCATCGCCAATCGGGATCATGGCTTCGATCGATCGCAGACATCGGATCGTCTCCGATCGGATGGATCGCAACCATCGGATTGATCATCTCCGATCGTGATCATGGCTTGGATCGATCGCAAATATCGGATCGTCTCCGATCGGATTGATCGCAACAGTTCGATCGATCATTGCCGATCGGGATCATGGCTTGGATCGATCGCAACCATCGGATCGTCTCCGATCGGATGGATCGCAACTATTGGATTGATCATCGCCGATCGGGATCATGGCTTGGATCGATTGCAACCGTCGGATCGTCTCCAATTGGATGGATCGCAACTGTCGGATTGATCATCGCCGATCGGGATCATGGCTTGGACTGATCGCAATCGTCAGATCATCGCCGATCGAATGAATCGCAACCGTTGGATCAATCATCGCCGATCGGGATCATGGCATGGATCGATTATCACCGAATGGGATCATGGCTTGGATCGATCGAAACCGTCGGATCATCTCCGATCGGATTGATCGCAATGGTCTGATCGATCATCGCCGATCAGGATCATAGCTTCGATCGGTTGCGATCGATCCATCCGATCAAACTTAGAATAAACCCAAATCAGATCAAATCTAAAGTGTTGCCCTAAAATTGGGTTCGATAAAACAACAAACCTAAATCAAGTCTTTTTTAGAGTGCTGCTTCAAGATCGGGTTAGTTCAAACCAAGATGGAGCCCAAATTAAGTATAATATGAAGCATTGCTTCGATATCAATTTAGATCAAGCTCTGATCGAACCTGAATCAAGTTAAATTAGGAGCATCGTTCGAAGATCAAGTTAGGTGAAACCCGAATCGAGTTCAATTTAGAGTGTTACTCCATGATTAGTTCAGATCAAATAAGATCAAGCCCGAATCAATTTCAATCTAAAACATTATAATATGATCGGCCTAGATCAAACTTTGATCTCTTTTCATTTGATCGAACCTGAATCAAGTCCAATCTAGAGCAATGCTCCAAAAGATTAGTTTGAATGAAACGAAGATCAAACTTGAAATTAGTTCAATATGCTGCATTTGTTTAAAAATTGGGTTAGATCAAACCAATGTCAATTCTGAATCAAGTCGAATCTCGGGCATTGGCACAAGTTCGGGTTAGATCAAACTAAGATCGGACCCAAATAAAATCTCATACGGAGCGTTGCTCCAAGATTGAAATTAGATCAAACTTAAATCAAACATGAGTCAAGTCCAACGTGGAGCATCGTTTCAAGATTGTGTTGGATCAAACTTAGATCAAACCTCAATTAAGTACAATCTCGAGCATTCCTCCAATATTGATAGATCAAAGTTAGATCAAATTAGACCAAATTCGAATCAAGTACAATATAGAGAGTTACTTAGAGATATTTTTCAACACTGGGTTGAACCAAGTTCAAGTTAAACCCAAATCAGATCCCATCTAGACAATTGCTCTGAGATTGGGTCAGATAAAATCTACATCAAACATGAATCAACTTCAATTTAGAGTGTTGATTCAAGATATGGTTAAATAAAATTAAATCAAACACAAATCAAGTTCAATCTAGAGCACTTATATAATATCGGGTTGGATAAAATTAAGATCAATCCTAAATAAAGTTAAATGTAGAGCTAATTTCTAAGATCGGGTTAGATGGAGCTACACAAATCAAGTTCAGACCCAAATAAAGTTCATTCTCGAGCGTTACACTAAGATTGGGTGAAATCAAACTAAAATCAAGTTCAATCGAAGCATTACTCCATGATTGGATTAGATCTAACCGACATCAAGCTAAATGAAGTTCAATCTGGAGCGTTGCTACAAGATCGGGCCAAATCAAGGCTAAATCAATTTGAATTTGGAATGTTGCTCTAAGTTCGAATTGGATCAAACTTAGATCAAACCTTCTGAGTCAAGTCCAATTGGAAGTGATGCTTCAAGATCGGGTCGAGCCAAACTTAGATCAAATTTCAAAATAAGTCCAATCTAAAGCATTGCAACAAGACCAGGTTAGATCAAATTAGATCCACATGAATCAAATCTAATTTGCAGCATTGCTCTATGAAAAGGTTGGATCAAACCCAAATCAAGTCAAATCGAGAGCGTTGCTCGAGGATCGAGTTGGATCAAACTTATATCAAACCCCAATCAAGTCCAATCTTGATTCTATTATTGTTATATCGAACTCAATCAAACTTTGATCAATCCCCAATCAAGTTCAATTTAAAGCATTGCTCTAAGATTAGGGTGAATTAAACTTAAATCTTTTTTTTTTTTTTTGAAAGGTAAAAGTGTGAGTTGTATTAACAAGGAAGAAAAGGAGTTACAAGTACAAGAACACGGGGCATTCCCTGGAAGATACAAAAATCAAGCAAAGGGAAATACTTCCCGCAAAAGGAAATACATCCTCAAACAAAGGAAATACAAACCTCAAGAGAAATCATCCAAAAACTAACTAAGAGCTTTCAAACTATGATCGCTGTCAGATTAGCTTCTCAAAAGGGAAGGGGGAAGATGCCATCTTCCTAAAACATGGAGATTTGTAGTATTTCTAGGAAATTTAGCACCATCCAACTTCATCCTAACCGAATCCATAATCTTAGTAATAATCCCTCTTTCATTATGGGCCTTGCGTGAGTTCCTTTCATACCATATGAAGTATATGTAGCTCCCAATGCAAGTCTGCTAACAATGGAGAGAAGAGAGGACCCATTAGTTTGCTGCAAAGCCACGGCCTCAAACTCTCCCATGAGAATGGAAAGTGCGTTAAATCACATTTACTCGCAATTGTAGACCAAACCCGAAAAGAGAAAGGGCAATTAAAGAACAGGTGACTATGATCCTCCTTTGGATCTTGACATAAGTAGCATGTCATGTTTTGGATAATTCCGAAAGAGAAAAGACGATCTTGAGTGGAAAGCCTACCTCTTAATGCTAACCATAAGATGAAAGAATGCCTTGGAACATGATGTTTAAACCATACCAAATGTGCCCAATCAACACGCTGGGAAGAGGACCGAAGTTTGTTCCATGCTCTTTTGATTGTGAAATCCCTTGATCCATCCCAAACCACCATATCATGTTGGGAGCAGTCGGGCAATGGAAGGGAACAGGATTCATCTTTCAAGCTGATCAGCTCATTTGAATTTGCTACAGGCCATCTCCAATTGCCGGATGAAATAATGGCACTAACCTTTGCTTCTTTTGTAAGACCCGAGTCAGAAATGACTCTAGCTTGAGAAGATGAGCATATGGTGCCTTGAGGTCTCCATGAATCAAACCAAAGGGAGGTGTTTTCTCCATTCCCCACTTTCACTGAAATAAAATCCTTCATCTATCCCGAATCTTGAAGATCTTCCTCCAAGTCCAAGAACAGTTCCAAGGGACTTTCGCCACCCAAAAGTGTTCCTTGTGAAGCAAATTCTTCTTAACCCAGGCAGCCCATAAGGAATTAGCGCAAGGTTGACATAATAACCAAATATAACGAGTCATTGAGGCAACATTCCAATCCCTAACCTTCTTAACTCCCAGACCTCCTTCTTCTTTAGGCGTAGAAATGTCAGCCCAAGCAACTTTTACGCCATGCCTTTTCAGAGAAACACCATTCCAGAGAAAAGCCGAGAGAATACCTTCTATTACTTTGATAACTTTTGCTGGTAGGATGAAATGGGCACTCCAAAATGATTGAATACTAAAAATAACCGACTGGATGAGTTGCAATCTTCCTGCATATGAGAGAAAACGGTTTGTCCAAATCTTGATCCTCCCCAAGATACGATCAACCAGAGCATGGCAATCAAGAGCTTTGAGCTTTGTGGATATAAGTGGGACACCTAAATATCTGATGGGGAAAGAGCCAAGAGGAAATCCCAAGTAATTAACAGTTTCTTGCTGCATATGATCCGTAACACCCGAGAGGAAAATGGAGCATTTTGTTTCATTTGGTTTAAGACCTGAGAGAGAGGAGAAAGTATCAAGAGCTTCTTTAACAACTTTTATAGAATCCAAATCTCCTCGGCAAAAAATCATCAAATCATCAGCAAAACATAAGTGTGATATCTTGGATTTCCGGCATCTCCAGTGGTACTTAAAGAAGGAGGAGGCTTGAATTTTCTGGTCTAAAATTTGAGAGAAGATTTCCATGCATATGACAAATAAGTAGGGAGAAATTGGATCACCTTGACGTAGACCTTTCCTTCCATCAAAGAAGCCATTGAGTTCCCCATTTATAGCCACAGAATATTTTGCTGAGGAGACACACGTTTTGATCCATCCAATGAATTTGTGAGGAAATCCAAGGAGGTGCAAAGCAGGAGAGAAGGTGCCCGAACTCTAGAGAGAGAAGCTCTGGGATTCTAGAGAGAGAAGCTAAGGGATTCTAGAGAGAGAAGCTCTGGGATTCTAGAGAGATAAGCTGTCTTGCTCGTTTCCTTTTGTTTGTTAATCTGTTTGTTTTCACGGTAGCTCGGCACGGCTCTCACTTCTGTTCATGGCGATTCCTCCTGTTTTGCGCTTCTCTCTGATCTGATCATGGAGGTGCCTCCCGTTTTGCCAGCTTCGTGTGCATATGAGCCTCCTCTGCCTCCTGTTCCTGAGGTTGGCTCGGGTGGTATAGTTCTGGATGTAGTCTCCATGGATTCCACATCCGTCTCTATTCCAGCCTTTGTTTCTTGTAAGCCGGGAGGGAAGGTTGCGGATAAGTGCAAAGCTTCTTCTCCACCGTCATCTTCTCTCAAGGGCGATGTTTCTTCTCTCCAACGGCCCTGTTCATGGCTTACGGATGATCCCGTCGCTCTGGCTATGGCTCATCCTTTGTTGGATTATTCTGCTGATCCCTTCAGATTCGGATTGTATGTTGCTGATTTGGAGATTAGGGAGAGCCATGCATCCAGTGGATTTTCTTCTCCCGTAATTGAAGCAGGAATTTCTTCTTCCGGGAACAGTGGGGGCGTCTCTTCTTCCGCGATCGGTTCTGGAGCCCCTGTTCGTTCCTCACAGCAAATCAATTCTATTGGCCGGAATCAGATGTCTCATCCTGTACCTCCTCAATTTGACTTTAGGGGTCCTTGTTTCCCGCCTCTAGCGAATACTGCTGGCGATTCTAAATTTCAAAAGCCATTACGCCCGATTCAAATTTCTGACATCACGGCGGCTTCCCCTGTTTCTCTCCTGGAGGAGGGGCCCGGCCCGGTTCATGTGGAGGATGCGGCCCTGAGCCCTGCGAAGTTTAGCTGGGTTTCTCTGGTCAAGGAAAGCCCTGCCATGGAGCTCTCTTACATCAAGCCCAGCTTTCATGTGATCGATGGGAGAGTTAGATGCTCGCTCCCTCCGTCTGTTGCAGTTAATGGGGCTGCAACCTGGGAGAACACCATCGTAGGATTCTTCTTGGACAAACTCCCATTTTCTCTTGTGCAAACTCAGGCTCATAGGTTGTGGGACTCTAAAGGGCTCTCGGAGGTGTTAAGCAACGGTATGGGCTTCTTCTTCTTCAAATTTTGTGATAAGTCAAAATGCATGGAAATTCTGAATGGAGGCCCCTGGTATTTTGGAGGACGACCAATCTTCTTAAAAGCCTGGAGGCCGGGAATGAATCTCTCCAAAGAAGGGTGCAAAAGGGTTCCTATCTGGGTTCACTTCTACAATATTCCTCTGGAATACTGGACAGCAGAGGGCTTAAGCCATATTGCCAGCATTATTGGGACTCCTCTCCATGCGGACAAAATGACGTCGTCCTTAAAGCGCCTGGCCTTTGCAAGATTATGCATTGAAATTGGTATCGATGACTCTCTTCCTAATTCTTTGGATCTGGTAATGGAGGACGGGAATCTTGTAGAAATCCTCATTGAATACAATTGGGTTCCTAAGAGATGCTCCAACTGTAAAGTATTCGGACATCTTCCCAAATTTTGCAAGAAGTCTTCTAACCAAGCTTGGGTTCCTAAAGAACCTCATTGTCTTCCTAAGCCCTTTCCTGTGGATACTTCGATTTCCCTGAATAGGTCGGGAAAGGAGTTCTGGAGGGCCCTGCTTCTCTCCCTGTCCTTGGCTCTGCAATTGTTTCCGAAGGTCGCAATTCGAATGCTCTCAATCCGGCTTCAGCTTGTCCTGGTACGACTGGCTGCTCAAATCTCAATCCGTATGCTGCTGTGCGGAGGATTTCTTCTCCAGCGCGTGAATTGTGCAGTTCCGTCAACAGATTTGCTGCTCTTCATTCGCTGGAAAATCGGGCCGTTCTTTTATCTGAGGATCCGATAGCGGCAGCTGAAGATCCGAAGGACTCAACACTTGTCGATCCGATAGGTACTGTAGTCGTGGATCCGTTTGTTGTTGAGGATCCGAATGGTGATGGAGCTGGTGACCCGTTTGATGCTGCTGCAGATCCGAGTGATACAGGAGCTTGTGATCCGAAATTTGACGATCCGCATTCTTTGACTGTTCCAAAATCCATTTCCTCTGTTTCCCCTGTCGGGGACTTCCCCCTCTCTGCATTGCCCCCCCCTTCCATTGTTGGCAGTGAGGTTTCGTCCCCATCCTCATCTTCATCTACCACGCCTCTCTTGGCTAGGAGGCTCATTATGATTGATGAAGTTGAAGGGAAGCTAGGTAGGAAGAAGAAGGACAGGAAGAAGATTGGTTGCTCTGGTAATTCCAGAGGGAAACTCTTCAAGAATCCCAAATGATTAAGTTTGCTTCATGGAATATTCGGGGTCTAAATGATCCTACAAAGCAATCGGAGGTTCGTCACTTAGTTCATTCTCATAAGCTCTCTTGTTTAGCTCTGCTTGAGACTAAGATTAAGCCTAGTAGCAAGGAGAAATTCGAACAGAGTATGATTAAGGGCTGGAATAGCATCAATCTGTATGATGGGGATAGCTCTGGTAGAATTTGGGTCTGGTGGGATCCTAAAATGATTCATGCTAGTGTTGTTTCCAAAAATGACCAGATCTTCCATCTCACTATCACAATTCTTTCTTCTAATGCTCAGTTTATTGCCTCATTTGCTTATGGTTCTAATGAAGCTACGGCAAGAAGACAGTTATGGAATAATCTGAGAGATCATGCTATCTCCTTTGCTCAGCGCCCTTGGATTGTAATGGGGGACTTCAATGCCATTCGCTTCCGTCATGAAAGGAAGGGTGGTTCTTCTGAGTGGCCCTGCATCATGGATGAGTTTAATAACTCTCTGTTTGAAGCTGGCCTGGATGATCTTCGCTACGGCGGGTGTTTCTTCACCTGGCATAATTCCAGATTGACTGGGCACATTCTTAGGAAGCTGGATCGAGCACTTGTTAATCCTCCATGGTTCAACTCCTTCCCTCAATCTACTGCTGAATTCCTACCTTATGGACTCTCAGATCACTCCCCGGCAGTTGTTGATCTTGGAATGAAGTTCCCTCTATTCAAATCACCCTTCAAATTTTTCAACTTTTGGTCTGAATTCGACGAATTTCTCCCATTAATTGAGGATATCTGGAGCACTCCTATTGCTGGATATGCAATGTTCAAAGTATACAAAAAACTTAAACTTGTTAAATCGGCATTGAAAGCGCTGAGCAAGACCAAGAATGAGTTGATTAATGGTGATCTTACTGCTCTTCGCAACGAGCTGGCTGTTCTTCAGTCTGCTGTTGCTGCTGGATCAAATGACCCTGACCTATTGATGAGGGAGATGGACTGTGCAAAGCGACTATCTCTTCTCACTAGGGGGAAAGAGAGCTATGTAAGGCAGCGAAGCCGAGTTCAATGGTTGAAAGAAGGTGATCGCAACACTGCTTTTTTCTTCAACTCTATTAAAGGTAGAAACAACGTGAACAAGATTCTCTGCATTCAAAATGAAAATGGGGATTGGATTCGGGAGAAGGATCAGATCTGTAATGAGGTGGTTCGATTCTATATGCATCTTCTTGGCAAGGACTGTGGATCCACTTATGATGGCAGCGGGATGATCAATTTCTTCAAGGACCGCACTCTTTCTCCAGATCAAATTTCTAACTTATGCGGCGATTTCTCGGATGATGTTATCAAAGCTACTTTCTTCGGACTTCATCCTAACAAAGCTCCTGGCCCTGACGGTTTCAACGCCTTTTTCTTCCATAAGACCTGGCATGTTGTTGGACCGGACATCATCGCGGCCATCAGGGAATTTTTTACTAATGGAGTTCTTCTCAAGGAAGCAAATTGCACTACAGTTGCTCTCATTCCTAAAGTTCCCAATGCCTCCAAATTAAAGGACTTCAGACCTATCTCTTGCTGCAATACGATCTACAAATGCATCTCCAAGCTCCTCGCTGATCGTCTGACAGAAGTCCTTCCATCTATTATATCTGAAGCTCAATCGGCTTTTGTGCATTCTAGGCATATCGGTGACAACATTTTGATGGCCCAGGAGCTTGTTCGAGGATATCATCTCTCATCAAGCAGCCCGAACTGTACTCTCAAAATTGATCTTATGAAGGCCTTCGATTCTGTGCGTTGGGACTTCCTGTGGGATTCTCTCCGCCTTCTTGGATTCCCTGCTATCTTCATTGGATGGATCAAGGCTTGTGTCTCTTCTGCCAAGTACTCAATTGCTATTAATGGGGAACTTCATGGTTTCTTTGAAGGGAAGAAAGGCCTCCGCCAAGGTGATCCGTTATCTCCATATTTATTTATCATTTGTATGGATGTCTTCTCTCGGATTCTTGAGCTGAAAATCAAATCCTCCACGTCTTTCAACTATCATTGGAGATGCCGGAAATCCAACTTAACCCACTTATGCTTTGCGGATGATTTACTGGTCTTTTGCCATGGGGATCTTAATTCCATCAATGTGGTTAAGGATGCTCTTGATACTTTCTCCTCTCTATCGGGTTTAACCCCTAATAGTTCTAAAAGCTCCATTTTTATCTCGGGTGTGACGGCTCCTTTGCATCATGAGATTGCGAATTTCATTGGTTACAATCTGGGCAAATTCCCTATCAGATATCTTGGGGTTCCTCTCATTTCCTCCAAACTTAAAGCTCTTGACTGCCATGCCTTGGTCGATCGTATTTTGAGGAGGATCAAGCTCTGGACCAATCGGTTCCTCTCCTATGCTGGGAGGTTACAACTTATTCATTCGGTTCTCTTCAGTATCCAGACTTTTTGGAGCTCCCATTTCATTCTTCCCGTCAAAGTCATCAAAGATATTGAAGGTATTCTATCGGCTTTCTTATGGAAAGGCTCTTCCTTGAACCGCCATGGTGCTAAAGTGGCCTGGTCCGATATCTCTTGCCCGAAAGTTGAAGGAGGGTTGGGAATTAAAAAGATTCGTGATTGGAATGCTGCCTCCATGACCCGTTATATTTGGCTTCTTTGCCAGCCTTGCTCTAATTCTTTGTGGGCTGCTTGGGTCAAGAGGAACCTGCTTCATAAAGACCACTTCTGGGTGGCCAAAGTGCCTTGGAATTGCTCATGGACCTGGAGGAAAATTCTAAAGCTTAGAGATAGTGTGAAGGCTTTCATCTCTGTTAAAGTTGGGAATGGTGAAGATACCTCGCTTTGGTTTGATTCTTGGAGACCCCTTGGACCTATTTGTTCTTCCTCAAATGCTAGAGTTATATCTGATTCAGGTCTTGGGAAAGATGCTAAGGTCAGCGCATCCTTTCAGTAGGGGGGTGGAGATGGCCGGTTGCAAACTCTGTGGAGCTGATTGCTTTGAAAGAGGCATCTTATCTCATCCCCTCCCCGATTGCAGTCTTCAGGATAACACTCTTTGGGATGGTTCACCGATCTTCTCCATTAAAGGTGTATGGAATCGTATCCGGTCTTCTTCTCAGCGAGTGGATTGGGCTCATCTTGTCTGGTTTTCTCACCATGTGCCTAGGCATTCCTTCACTCTATGGCTTGCTATTAGAGGTAGACTTTCCACCCAAGACCGACTTCCTTCATTCGGGTTTCATAGTCAATCCTCTTGTTTACTGTGCCAAAGCCATTTGGAGGATCATAATCATCTGTTTTTCAACTGCCCATATTCCACCCGGATTTGGACCTCAATTGCTCTTATATGTGGCTTGGAGCACTACCCTTCTTCTTGGGAGCTTTTGAGACCTTGGCTCTCTAATATCACCAAAGGATCATCTCTTCACTCCATTATCTGCAGATTGGCAGTGGGAGCCTTAGTCTACTTCATTTGGTATGAAAGGAATTCCCGCAAGCATGGGCAAATACATATTAATGAAGCAGGGATTATTTCAAAGATTAAGGAGTCGGTCAGAATGAGTTTGGAGGGAGCTCAGATCCCGGAAACGAATCTTAATCGCCAGCTGATTTATCGTTGGCACCTCTCTTTCCCTCACTAGATTATGGCTGATGATTTACCTTCGTAGCTCATCTTATGAGTTTTGTTGTTAGGTTCTGGATGTAATCCGGTCTGTTTTTTGAGGTCTCTATCTATTGCTGGATGTATTCCTATCGTTTCTTTTGAGGTCTGACTTTCTTTGAGGTCTCTACCTCTCCTCGGGCTTCGTCCCGATTTTTGTACCTATTATAGCTAATCAATACATTTCACCCATTTTAACTTTCAAAAAAGGTGCAAAGAATCCTAAAGAAACTCCCATCTTACAGAGTCGAAGGCTTTCATTAAATCAATCTTGAGAGCACATTTAGGGGAGGAGGAAGAGAGGTGATATCCTCTAACAAGCTCTTGTGCCATCAAAATGTTATCCCCAATATGCCTTCCTTGCACAAAAGCAGCTTGAGCTTCATTAATAAAAGCTGGGAGCACATCTTTCAGTCGGTTGGCAAGCAACTTAGTTATACATTTGTACAGAGTGTTGCAGCAAGAAATAGGTCTGAAGTCCTTCAATTTTGAAGCATTTGGGACTTTGGGGATGAGAGCAATGATTGTACAATTAACCTCCTTGAGAAGCACACCTTTAGAGAAAAACTCCTTGATTGCTGTAGTGACATCAGCTCCCACAATGGACCAGGTCTTTTGGAAGAAAAAAGCATTAAATCCATCAGGGCCCGATGCTTTGTTAGGATGGAGGCTGAAAATGGAAGCTTTGATCTCTTCTTCAGTGAAATCATTACTTAATTGCCTAATTTGTTCAGGAGTGAGGGCATGATCCACAAAATCTTTAAGAACTTCTATACCTTCATAATTGGTGCTGCATTTCGAACCAAGAAGTTGATTGTAGAAGCTAACCACCTCTTGAGCAATTTTATTCTTCTCCCGAAGCCATTCACCATTTTCATCTTGGATACATAAGATCTTGTTGACATTGTTTCTTCCTTGGATGGAATTGAAAAAAAAAGAAGAGTTCTGATCCCCTTCTTTCAACCATTGTATTCTGCTCCTCTGCCTAGCATAACTCTCCTTCCCATTGTAGACAAGAGCAAGCCTCTTAGCACAATCTTTCTCCTTCTCCAGGAGTTCTTCCTCAATATTACCTGCAGCAATTGATGATTGTAAAGCAGCAAGTTCAGAGCGAAGAGGTTCAAGTTCCCCATAAATAAGCTCATTCTTGCTCTTACTCAGATCTTTCAAAGCAGTTTTAACCAATTTCAGCTTTTTGCAAACCCTAAACATGGCATGTCCTTCCACATGTGTACTCCAAATCTTCTCAATTAAAGGATAAAATTCTTCGAAATCAGCCCAGTAATTAAAGAATTTGAAAGGGCTTTTGTAAAGAGGGAGATTAAGTCCAAGATTAACCACAACCGCTGAGTGATCTGAGAGTCCATAAGGGAGGAAATCAGCCGAAGATTGGGCATAGTTATTGAACCACAATGAGTTAGCAAGAGCTCTGTCCAGCTTCCTTAGGATTTGCCCATTCGCTCTAGAATTGTGCCAAGTGAAAAGGAATCCTCCAAATCTTAGATCATCCAGCCCAGCTTCAAAAAGAGTGTCATTTAATTCATCCATGTAACTAGGCCACTCAATACTTCCTCCCCTTCTTTCATGTCTAAATCGGATGGCATTGAAGTCCCCCATAATAATCCATGGAAGATGGGAGAAAGAGTTAGCTTGATCCTTCAAATTACTCCAAAGGTGTCTTCTAGCTGTAACATCATTTGAACCATAAACAAAAGATGCTGCAAACTTGTCACCAGAGTTAAGAATAGTGAAAGATAGATGAATAATCTGGTCATGCAAGGAAACACTATCAGCAAGAAGTTTGTTTGGGTCCCACCAGATCCAAATCCTACCAGTGCCATCTCCATCATAATAGTTAGTGCAATGCCAACCCTTGAAAAGGCTCATCTCAATCTTCTCTTTATTACAAGCTTTAATCTTAGTCTCAAGAAGAGCTATGCAAGAGAGTTTGTGAGAATGAACAAGATTACGAACCTCCGAGTGCTTAGAGGGATCATTAAGACCCCGAATATTCCAGGAAGCTAACTTGATCATGTGAATTTCTTTGAGAATTTCCCCCTGGAGTTTCCAGAACTCCCATTCTTCTTCTTTTCCTTTTTCTTCTTTCCTAGCTTTTTCTCAACTTCATCTATCATAATCAGCTTCCTTGCTAGAAGAGGAGTGCTTGGAGTAGACGATGTAGGAGAAGAATCCTCATTATCATTATTGGGCGCAGCCTCCTCAGTGCTGCAGATAACAGCAGCTTCTGTAGCATTCATTTCATTCATCAGGCCCTCAATTTCATCTTTGTCTTCAGCTATTGACTCTACCCGAGATGGGTAAAATTGAGCTAAATTATCATCTCTAGCTGCATTTAGATCTTTATCCAATTGGAGGATCTCATAGGAGTTAGTGGTACTGCAAATTCCACTAGCAGAGGGTACTCTGTTTGTTTGAACAATTGAAGGAGAAGCTTGATCAACAACCACTTCCTTTCCATGACTCTTCACATGCTTCCAATCACCATCTAAATGTGGTTTGGAGGCAGATTGGGATGATTTCGGAGCCCATACTTGATGGCTGGCCTTCTTGCAATTTTTGGATAGATGTCCAAACTCCTTGCATACCGAGCATTTCTTAGGGACCTAATTATATTCAATATGGATTTCCATTAAACTTCCATCCTCCATTTCGATATCAAATGCATTAGGGAGAGAGTCTTCAATACTGATCTCAATGCAAATTCTGGCATAATTTAAACGCTTTAAGGAGGTAGTCATCTTATCAGCATGCAGCGGTTTCCCAACAATGCTAGCTATATAGCTTAACCCCTCATCCGTCCAATACTCTAATGGGACATTATAGAAATGAGCCCATATTGGAACTTTTTTACAGCCATCCTTAGATAAGTTCATACAAGGACTCCAAGCCTTTAAGAAAATAGGTCTGCCTCCAAAGTACCAAGGTCCTCCTTCCAGAGCTTCCAATGATCTGCTCGAATCAGAAAATTTGAAGAAAAAGAATCCGTTTCCATTGCTTAAGACTTCTATCAGGCCATTATTTCCCCCAATGCCTCTTAGCACAAGCTTGAACAAGAGAAAAAGGCAGCTTGTCAAGGAAGAAACCAACCAAGGTATTTTCCCAAATGGTGGCACCCTTTTGAGCAACAGAGGGAGGGAGTTTAATTCTGATTTTACCCTCATTAGTAAGGGAGATAGGCTTAATGTAAGTAAGCTGCAAATTAGAGGGGGCATCTTTGACTAAAGAAGCCCAACTAGATTGCGCCTTGCTCTTTCCATCAACAGCATCATGAGCAAGGCCAGAAATCACATTCTGGTGAGCTGGAAGATGCTGCATAGCGCAGGAATTGAAGAGTATGAAAGAGGCCGAAAATTTGGGTCAATAGTTTCAAATTTTGAACTTGCCAGGTACTGGTTGGTTTCAAGAAAAGGAGCGGCAACTTTTGGCACCTTGGGTAAAGAGATTTGTCCAAAAGTTGGAACAACATCCGATTGAAATTGCTGCCCATCGGTCATTCTATTATGTGGAATGGAGTGGACCGGGGAAAAGGAAGCTTGAGAGGTATTGTGGCATTTCATCAACAACTGATCGGGCATGGAGCAAGGAGTCACCGAATTCACAGCAAATGGAGATTGAGAAGCTGAGGTTAAGACATCACCTGGGAGCATGTTCCTTGCAACCATGGCATTTATCTCATCTTCTTCGTCTTGATTGGAGATCCCCACGGTGGACATAACTCATCTTTTCCTTCATTGTAGCAGCAATCCCGTTGGAGCTGAAAAGAAGGCCTTTCTCCTCCTTCGAAGCTTGGACCAGATCTTGAGCAGTAGATTTTCCTTCCAAATTCCTTGAACTGGGCGGAACAACTGAGGTTGCAGCACCAATGCTTGAAGATGAGGCAAGTGAATGGGAAAAGCTCTGAGCTGCTTCCTTCCCATTCGGCTTACTTGAAACAGTGGGGGGAATAGGAATAGATGAGGATACCAAGGAGTCCTTATCCAAAGCTATACCTCCCTCTAAGAACTCCGGAGCAAAACCCCGGATTGCAAGAGAGACAGGGACTCCATGAGAATCCTCCATAGATACCAGAAAATAAAAATAAAAGCAAGAGCGGAAGAATAAGAGAGAGAAAAATTAGAGAGAGAAGCTCTCATCCTCCCCCCCCCCCCCCCGGCTCCATTTTTATGGCTGAGGTTAAAACATCACCTCCGATTAAACTTAAATCAGACCTGGAACAAATCAAATATGTAACATTGCTCTAAGATCGGGTTCAACTAAACTTTGATCAAATCGGAATTAAGTTCAATATGGAGCCTTGATCTTAGGTTGAGCTTGATCAAACCAAGATCAAACACAAATCAAGTCCGATGTAGAGCATTCCTCAAAGATCGTATTGGATCAAACTTATATCAATCTCGAATTAAGTGAAATATGCTGCATTCCTCCAAGATTGATTTGGTTCAAACTCAAATCAAATATGAATCAAATGCAATTTAATGCATTGTTCCAAGAATGGAAAGGCATTCTTTCATCTTATGGTTAGCATTAAGAGGTAGGCTTTCCACTCAAGATCGTCTACTCTCTTTTGGAATTATCCAACACATGACATGCTACTTATGTCAAGATCCAAGGGAGGATCATAGTCACCTGTTCTTTAATTGCCCCTTCTCTTTTCGGGTTTGGTCTACAATTGCTAGTAAATGTGATTTAACGCACTTTCCATTCTCATGGGAGAGTTTGAGGCCGTGGCTTTGCAGCAAACTCAATGGGTCCTCTCTTCTCTCCATTGTTAGCAGACTTGCATTGGGAGCTACAATGTACTTCATATGGTATGAAAGGAACTCACGCAAGCACGGGCGCAAGCCCCATAATGAAAGAGGTATTATTACTAAGATTATGGATTCGGTTAGGATGAAGTTGGATGGTGCTAAATTTCCTAGAAATGCTGCAAATCTCCATGTGTTAGGAAGTTTGCATCTTCCCTCTTCCCTTTTGAGAAGCTAATCTGACAGCGATCATAGTTTGAAAGCACTTAGTTAGATTTATGGATGATTTTCTCTTGAGGTTTGTTTTTCCTTTGTCTGAGAATGTATTTCCTTTTTGAGGGATGTATTTCCCTTTGCTTGATTTATGTATCTTCCGGGGAATGCCCCGTGTTCTTGTACTTTTAACTCCTTTTCTTCCTTGTTAACAACTCACACATTTACCTTTCAAAAAAAAAAAGGGTCGGATCGAACTTAGGTCAAACCCAAAATAAAGTTCGATATGGAGCATTTCTCTAAGGTCGGGTTGGATCAAACGTAGCTCTAAGATGAATCAAGTTCAATATGGAGTGATGCTGCATCATGATCAGGTTAGATCAAACACTAATCAAGTCTAATTTTGAGTGTTGCTCTAAGATTAGGCTCGATGAAGTTAAAGATAATACCCAAATCAAGTTTAATCGAGAGCATTGCACTAAGATTGGGTTTGATCAAACTTAGAATAAACCCAAATCAGATCAAATCTAAAGCGTTGCCCTAAAATCGGGTTCGATAAAACAACAAACCTAAATCAAGTCTTTTTAGAGTGCTGCTTCAAGATCAGGTTAGTTCAAACCAAGATGGAGCCCAAATTAAGTATAATATGAAGCATTACTTCGATATCAATTTAGATCAAACTATGATCGAACCTGAATCAAGTTAAATTAGGAGCATCGTTCAAAGATGAAGTTAGGTCAAACCCGAATCGAGTTTAATTTAGAGTGTTACTCCATGATTAGTTCAGATCAAATAAGATCAAGCCCGAATCAATTTCAATCTAAAACATTATAATATGATCGGCCTAGATCAAACTTTGATCTCTTTTCATTTGATCGAACCTGAATCAAGTCCAATCTAGAGCAATGCTCCACAAGATTAGTTTGAATGAAACGAAGATCAAACTTGAATTTAGTTCAATATGCTGCATTTGTTTAAAATTGGGTTAGATCAAACAAATGTCAATTCTGAATCAAGTCGAATCTCGGGCATTGGCACAAGTTCGGGTTAGATCAAACTAAGATCGGACCCCAATAAAATCTCATACGGAGCGTTGCTCCAAGATTGAAATTAGATCAAACTTAAATCAAACATGAGTCAAGTCCAACGTGGAGCATCATTTCAAGATTGTGTTGGATCAAACTTAGATCAAACCTCAATTAACTACAATCTCGAGCATTCCTCCAATATTGATAGATCAAAGTTAGATCAAATTAGACCAAATTCGAATCAAGTATGATCTAGAGAGTTACTTAGAGATATTTTTCAACACTGGGTCGAACCAAGTTCAAGTTAAACCCAAATCAGATCCCATCTAGACAATTGCTCCGAGATTGGGTCGGATAAAATTTACATCAAACATGAATCAACTTCAATTTAGAGTGTTGAATCAAGATATGGTTAAATCAAATTAAATCAAACACAAATCAAGTTCAATCTAGAGCACTTATATAATATCGAGTTGGATAAAATTAAGATCAATCCTAAATAAAGTTAAATATAGAGCATTATTCTAAGATCGGTTAGATGGAGCTAAGTTCAGACCCAAATAAAGTTCATTCTCGAGCGTTACACCAAGATTGGGTGAAATCAAACTAAAATCAAGTTCAATCGAAGCATTACTTCACGATTGGATTAGATCTAACCTACATCAAGCTAATTGAAGTTCAATCTGGAGCGTTGCTACAAGATCGTGCCAAATCAAGGCTAAATCAATTTGAATTTGGAATGTTGCCCTAAGTTTGGGTTTGATCAAACTTAGATCAAACCTTCTGAGTCAAGTCCAATTGGAAGTGATGCTCCAAGATTGGGTCGAGCCAAACTTAGATCAAATTTCAAAATAAATCCAATCTAAAGCATTGCAACAAGACCAGGTTAGATCAAATTAGATCCACATGAATCAAATCTAATTTGCAGCATTGCTCTAAGAAAAGGTTGGATCAAACCCAAACCAAGTCAAATCGAGAGCGTTGCTCGAGGATCGAGTTGGATCAAACTTATATCAAACCCAAATCAAGTCCAATCTGGATTCTATTATTGTTATATCGAACTCAATCAACCTTTGATCAAACCCCAATCAAGTTCAATTTAAAGCATTGCTCTAAGATCAGGGTTGATTAAACTTAAAACAGACCTGGAACAAATCAAATATGTAACATTGCTCTAAGATCGGGTTCAACTAAACTTTGATCAAATCGGAATTAAGTTCAATATGGAGCCTTGACCTTAGGTTGAGCTTGATCAAACCAAGATCAGGCACAAATCAAGTCCGATGTAGAGCATTCCTCAAAGATCGTATTGGATCAAACTTATATCAATCTCGAATTAAGTGAAATATGCTGCATTCCTCCAAGATTGATTTGGTTCAAACTCAAATCAAATATGAATCAAATGCAATTTAATGCATTGTTCCAAGATAGGGTCGGATCGAACTTAGGTTAAACCCAAAATAAAGTTCGATATGGAGCATTTCTCTAAGGTCGGGTTGGATCAATCTTAGCTCTAAGATGAATCAAGTTCAATATGGAGTGATGCTGCATCATGGTCAGGTTAGATCAAACACTAATCAAGTCTAATTTTGAGTGTTGCTCTAAGATTAGGCTCGATGAAGTTAAAGATAATACCCAAATCAAGTTTAATCGAGAGCATTGCACTAAGATTGGGTTTGATCAAACTTAGAATAAACCCAAATCAGATCAAATCTAAAGTGTTGCCCTAATAAAATCGGGTTCGATAAAACAACAAACCTAAATCAAGTCCTTTTTAGATAGAGTGCTGCTTCAAGATCGGGTTAGTTCAAACCAAGATGGAGCCCAAATTAAGTATAATATGAAGCATTGCTTCGATATCAATTTAGATCAAACTCTGATCGAACCTGAATCAAGTTAAATTAGGAGCATCTTTCGAAGATCAAGTTAGGTCAAACCCGAATCGAGTTCAATTTAGAGTGTTACTCCATGATTAGTTCAGATCATATAAGATCAAGCCCGAATCAACTTCAATCTAAAACATTATAATATGATCGACCTAGATCAAACTTTGATCTATTTTCATTTGATCGAACCTGAATCAAGTCCAATCTAGAGCAATGCTCCACAAGATTAGTTTGAATGAAACGAAGATCAAACTTGAATTTAGTTCAATATGCTGCATTTGTTTAAAAATTTGGTTAGATCAAACCAATGTCAATTCTGAATCAAGTCGAATCTCGGGCATTGGCACAAGTTCGGTTAGATCAAACTAAGATCGGACCTAAATAAAACTCATAAGGAGCGTTGCTCCAAGATTAAAATTAGATCAAACTTAAATCAAACATGAGTCAAGTCCAACGTGGAGCATCGTTTCAAGATTGTGCTGGATCAAACTTAGATCAAACCTCAATTAAGTACAATCTCGAGCATTCCTCCAATATTGATAGATCAAAGATAGATCAAATTAGACCAAATTCGAATCAAGTACAATATAGAGAGTTACTTAGAGATATTTTTCAACACTGGGTTGAACCAAGCTCAAGTTAAACCCAAATCAGATCCCATCTAGGCAATTGCTCCGAGATTGGGTCGGATAAAATTTACATCAAACATGAATCAACTTCAATTTAGAGTGTTGAGAATCAAGATATGGTTAAATCAAATTAAATCAAACATAAATCAAGTTCAATCTAGAGCACTTATATAATATCGAGTAGGATAATTAAGATCAATCCTAAATAAAGTTAAATACAGAGCATTGTTCTAAATCGGGTTAGATGGAGCTAAGTTCAGACCCAAATAAAGTTCATTCTCGAGCGTTACACCCAGATTGGGTGAAATCAAACTAAAATCAAGTTCAATCGAAGCATTACTCCATGATTGGATTAGATCTAACCTACATCAAGCTAAATGAAGTTCAATCTGGAGCGTTGCTACAAGATCGGGCCAAATCAAGGCTAAATCAATTTGAATTTGGAATGTTGCTCTAAGTTCGGATTGGATCAAACTTAGATCAAACCTTCTGAGTCAAGTCCAATTGGAAGTGATGCTCCAAGATCGGGTCGAGCCAAACTTATATCAAATTTCAAAATAAGTCCAATCTAAAGCATTGCAACAAGACCAGGTTAGATCAAATTAGATCCACATGAATCAAATCTAATTTTCAGCATTGCTCTAAGAAAAGGTTGGATCAAACCCAAATCAAGTCAAATCGAGAGCGTTGCTCGAGGATCGAGTTGGATCAAACTTATATCAAACCCAAATCAAGTCCAATCTGGATTCTGTTATTGTTATATCGAACTCAATCAAACTTTGATCAAACCCCAATCAAGTTCAATTTAAAGCATTGCTCTAAGATCAGGGTGGATTAAATAGAAACAAAACTGGAACAAATCAAATATGTAACATTGCTCTAAGATCGGGTTCAACTAAACTTTGATCAAATCGGAATTAAGTTCAATATGGAGCCTTGATCTTAGGTTGAGCTTGATCAAACCAAGATCAAACACAAATCAAGTCCGATGTAGAGCATTCCTCAAAGATCGTATTGGATCAAACTTATATCAATCTCGAATTAAGTGAAATATGCTGCATTCCTCCAAGATTGATTTGGTTCAAACTCAAATCAAATATGAATCAAATGCAATTTAATGCATTGTTCCAAGATAGGGTCGGATCGAACTTAGGTCAAACCCAAAATAAAGTTCGATATGGAGCATTTCTCTAAGGTCGGGTTGGATCAATCTTAGCTCTAAGATGAATCAAGTTCAATATGGAGTGATGCTGCATCATGATCAGGTTAGATCAAACACTAATCAAGTCTAATTTTGAGTGTTGCTCTAAGATTAGGCTCGATGAAGTTAAAGATAATACCCAAATCAAGTTTAATCGAGAGCATTGCACTAAGATTGGGTTTGATCAAACTTAGAATAAACCCAAATCAGATCAAATCTAAAGCGTTGCCCTAAAATCGGGTTCGATAAAACAACAAACCTAAATCAAGTCTTTTTTAGAGTGCTGCTTCAAGATCGGGTTAGTTCAAACCAAGATGGAGCCCAAATTAAGTATAATATGAAGCATTGCTTCGATATCAATTTAGATCAAACTCTGATCGAACCTGAATCAAGTTAAATTAGGAGCATCGTTCGAAGATCAAGTTAGGTCAAACCCGAATCGAGTTCAATTTAGAGTGTTACTCCATGATTAGTTCAGATCAAATAAGATCAAGCCCGAATCAACTTCAATCTAAAACATTATAATATGATCGGCCTAGATCAAACTTTGATCTCTTTTCATTTTATCGAACCTGAATCAAGTCCAATCTAGGGCAATGCTCCACAAGATTAGTTTGAATGAAACAAGATCAAACTTGAATTTAGTTCAATATGCTGCATTTGTTTAAAAATTCGGTTAGATCAAACCAATGTCAATTATGAATCAAGTCGAATCTCGGGCATTGGCACAAGTTTGGGTTAGATCAAACTAAGATCGGACCAAATAAAATCTCATAGGAGCGTTGCTCCAAGATTGAAATTAGATCAAACTTAAATCAAACATGAGTCAAGTCCAACGTGGAGCATCGTTTCAAGATTGTGTTGGATCAAACTTAGATCAAACCTCAATTAAGTACAATCTCGAGCATTCCTCCAATATTGATAGATCAAAGTTAGATCAAATTAGACCAAATTCGAATCAAGTACAATCTAGAGAGTTACTTAGAGATATTTTTCAACACTGGGTTGAACCAAGTTCAAGTTAAACCCAAATCAGATCCCATCTAGACAATTGCTCCGAGATTGGGTCGGATAAAATTTACATCAAACATGAATCAACTTCAATTTAGAGTGTTGAATCAAGATATGGTTAAATCAAATTAAATCAAACACAAATCAAGTTCAATCTAGAGCACTTATATAATATCGGGTTGGATAAAATTAAGATCAATCCTAAATAAAGTTAAATATAGAGCATTATTCTAAGATCGGGTTAGATGGAGCTAAGTTCAGACCCAAATAAAGTTCATTCTCGAGCGTTACACCAAGATTGGGTGAAATCAAACTAAAATCAAGTTCAATCGAAGCATTACTCCATGATTGGATTAGATCTAACCTACATCAAGCTAATGAAGTTCAATCTGGAGCGTTGCTACAAGATCGGGCCAAATCAAGGCTAAATCAATTTGAATTTGGAATGTTGCTCTAAGTTCGGATTGGATCAAACTTAGATCAAACCTTCTGAGTCAAGTCCAATTGGAAGTGATGCTCCAAGATCGGGTCGAGCCAAACTTAGATCAAATTTCAAAATAAGTCCAATCTAAAGCATTGCAACAAGACCAGGTTAGATCAAATTAGATCCACATGAATCAAATCTAATTTGCAGCATTGCTCTAAGAAAAGGTTGGATCAAACCCAAACCAAGTCAAATCGAGAGCGTTGCTCGAGGATCGAGTTGGATCAAACTTATATCAAACCCAAATCAAGTCCAATCTGGATTCTATTATTGTTATATCGAACTCAATCAACCTTTGATCAAACCCCAATCAAGTTCAATTTAAAGCATTGCTCTAAGATCAGGGTGGATTAAACTTAAATCGGACCTGGAACAAATCAAATATGTAACATTGCTCTAAGATCGGGTTCAACTAAACTTTGATCAAATCGGAATTAAGTTCAATATGGAGCCTTGATCTTAGGTTGAGCTTGATCAAACCAAGATCAGGCACAAATCAAGTCCGATGTAGAGCATTCCTCAAAGATCGTATTGGATCAAACTTATATCAATCTCGAATTAAGTGAAATATGCTGCATTCCTCCAAGATTGATTTGGTTCAAACTCAAATCAAATATGAATCAAATGCAATTTAATGCATTGTTCCAAGATAGGGTCGGATCGAACTTAGGTCAAACCCAAAATAAAGTTCGATATGGAGCATTTCTCTAAGGTCGGGTTGGATCAATCTTAGCTCTAAGATGAATCAAGTTCAATATGGAGTGATGCTGCATCATGATCAGGTTAGATCAAACACTAATCAAGTCTAATTTTGAGTGTTGCTCTAAGATTAGGCTCGATGAAGTTAAAGATAATACCCAAATCAAGTTTAATCGAGAGCATTGCACTAAGATTGGGTTTGATCAAACTTAGAATAAACCCAAATCAGATCAAATCTAAAGCGTTGCCCTAAAATCGGGTTCGATAAAACAACAAACCTAAATCAAGTCTTTTTTAGAGTGCTGCTTCAAGATCGGGTTAGTTCAAACCAAGATGGAGCCCAAATTAAGTATAATATGAAGCATTGCTTCGATATCAATTTAGATCAAACTCTGATCGAACCTGAATCAAGTTAAATTAGGAGCATCGTTCGAAGATCAAGTTAGGTCAAACCCGAATCGAGTTCAATTTAGAGTGTTACTCCATGATTAGTTCAGATCAAATAAGATCAAGCCCGAATCAATTTCAATCTAAAACATTATAATATGATCGGCCTAGATCAAACTTTGATCTCTTTTCATTTGATCGAACCTGAATCAAGTCCAATCTAGAGCAATGCTCCACAAGATTAGTTTGAATGAAACGAAGATCAAACTTGAATTTAGTTCAATATGCTGCATTTGTTTAAAAATTGGGTTAGATCAAACCAATGTCAATTCTGAATCAAGTCGAATCTCGGGCATTGGCACAAGTTCGGGTTAGATCAAACTAAGATCGGACCCAAATAAAATCTCATACGGAGCGTTGCTCCAAGATTGAAATTAGATCAAACTTAAATCAAACATGAGTCAAGTCCAACGTGGAGCATCGTTTCAAGATTGTGTTGGATCAAACTTAGATCAAACCTCAATTAAGTACAATCTCGAGCATTCCTCCAATATTGATAGATCAAAGTTAGATCAAATTAGACCAAATTCGAATCAAGTACAATCTAGAGAGTTACTTAGAGATATTTTTCAACACTGGGTTGAACCAAGTTCAAGTTAAACCCAAATCAGATCCCATCTAGACAATTGCTCCGAGATTGGGTCGGATAAAATTTACATCAAACATGAATCAACTTCAATTTAGAGTGTTGAATCAAGATATGGTTAAATCAAATTAAATCAAACACAAATCAAGTTCAATCTAGAGCACTTATATAATATCGGGTTGGATAAAATTAAGATCAATCCTAAATAAAGTTAAATATAGAGCATTATTCTAAGATCGGGTTAGATGGAGCTAAGTTCAGACCCAAATAAAGTTCATTCTCGAGCGTTACACCAAGATTGGGTGAAATCAAACTAAAATCAAGTTCAATCGAAGCATTACTCCATGATTGGATTAGATCTAACCTACATCAAGCTAATGAAGTTCAATCTGGAGCGTTGCTACAAGATCGGGCCAAATCAAGGCTAAATCAATTTGAATTTGGAATGTTGCTCTAAGTTCGGATTGGATCAAACTTAGATCAAACCTTCTGAGTCAAGTCCAATTGGAAGTGATGCTCCAAGATCGGGTCGAGCCAAACTTAGATCAAATTTCAAAATAAGTCCAATCTAAAGCATTGCAACAAGACCAGGTTAGATCAAATTAGATCCACATGAATCAAATCTAATTTGCAGCATTGCTCTAAGAAAAGGTTGGATCAAACCCAAACCAAGTCAAATCGAGAGCGTTGCTCGAGGATCGAGTTGGATCAAACTTATATCAAACCCAAATCAAGTCCAATCTGGATTCTATTATTGTTATATCGAACTCAATCAACCTTTGATCAAACCCCAATCAAGTTCAATTTAAAGCATTGCTCTAAGATCAGGGTGGATTAAACTTAAATCGGACCTGGAACAAATCAAATATGTAACATTGCTCTAAGATCGGGTTCAACTAAACTTTGATCAAATCGGAATTAAGTTCAATATGGAGCCTTGATCTTAGGTTGAGCTTGATCAAACCAAGATCAGGCACAAATCAAGTCCGATGTAGAGCATTCCTCAAAGATCGTATTGGATCAAACTTATATCAATCTCGAATTAAGTGAAATATGCTGCATTCCTCCAAGATTGATTTGGTTCAAACTCAAATCAAATATGAATCAAATGCAATTTAATGCATTGTTCCAAGATAGGGTCGGATCAAACTTAGGTCAAACCCAAAATAAAGTTCGATATGGAGCATTTCTCTAAGGTCGGGTTGGATCAATCTTAGCTCTAAGATGAATCAAGTTCAATATGGAGTGATGCTGCATCATGATCAGGTTAGATCAAACACTAATCAAGTCTAATTTTGAGTGTTGCTCTAAGATTAGGCTCGATGAAGTTAAAGATAATACCCAAATCAAGTTTAATCGAGAGCATTGCACTAAGATTGGGTTTGATCAAACTTAGAATAAACCCAAATCAGATCAAATCTAAAGCGTTGCCCTAAAATCGGGTTCGATAAAACAACAAACCTAAATCAAGTCTTTTTTAGAGTGCTGCTTCAAGATCGGGTTAGTTCAAACCAAGATGGAGCCCAAATTAAGTATAATATGAAGCATTGCTTCGATATCAATTTAGATCAAACTCTGATCGAACCTGAATCAAGTTAAATTAGGAGCATCGTTCGAAGATCAAGTTAGGTCAAACCCGAATCGAGTTCAATTTAGAGTGTTACTCCATGATTAGTTTAGATCAAATAAGATCAAGCCCGAATCAACTTCAATCTAAAACATTATAATATGATCGGCCTAGATCAAACTTTGATCTCTTTTCATTTGATCGAACCTGAATCAAGTCAATCTAGAGCAATGCTCCACAAGATTAGTTTGAATGAAATGAAGATCAAACTTGAATTTAGTTCAATATGCTGCATTTGTTTAAAAATTGGGTTAGATCAAACCAATGTCAATTCTGAATCAAGTCGAATCTCGGGCATTGGCACAAGTTCGGGTTAGATCAAACTAAGATCGGACCCAAATAAAATCTCATACGGAGCGTTGCTCCAAGATTGAAATTAGATCAAACTTAAATCAAACATGAGTCAAGTCCAACGTGGAGCATCGTTTCAAGATTGTGTTGGATCAAACTTAGATCAAACCTCAATTAAGTACAATCTCGAGCATTCCTCCAATATTGATAGATCAAAGTTAGATCAAATTAGACCAAATTCGAATCAAGTACAATCTAGAGAGTTACTTAGAGATATTTTTCAACACTGGGTTGAACCAAGTTCAAGTTAAACCCAAATCAGATCCCATCTAGACAATTGCTCCGAGATTGGGTCGGATAAAATTTACATCAAACATGAATCAACTTCAATTTAGAGTGTTGAATCAAGATATGGTTAAATCAAATTAAATCAAACACAAATCAAGTTCAATCTAGAGCACTTATATAATATCGGGTTGGATAAAATTAAGATCAATCCTAAATAAAGTTAAATATAGAGCATTATTCTAAGATCGGGTTAGATGGAGCTAAGTTCAGACCCAAATAAAGTTCATTCTCGAGCGTTACACCAAGATTGGGTGAAATCAAACTAAAATCAAGTTCAATTGAAGCATTACTCCATGATTGGATTAGATCTAACCTACATCAAGCTAATTGAAGTTCAATCTGGAGCGTTGTTAGAAGATCGGGCCAAATCAAGGCTAAATCAATTTGAATTTGGAATGTTGCTCAAAGTTCGGATTGGATCAAACTTAGATCAAACCGTCTGAGTCAAGTCCAATTGGAAGTGATGCTCCAAGATCGGGTCGAGCCAAACTTAGATCAAATTTCAAAATAAGTCCAATCTAAAGCATTGCAACAAGACCAGGTTAGATTTTTTTTTTTTTTTTTTGAAAGGTAAAAGTGTGAGTTGTATTAACACGAAGAAAAGGAGTTACAAGTACAAGAACACGGGGCATACCCCGGAAGATACAAGAATCAAGCAAAGGGAAATACTTCCCGCAAAAGGAAATACATCCTCAAACATAGGAAATACAAACCTCAAGAGAAATCATCCCAAAACTAACTAAGAGCTTTCAAACTATGATCGCTGTCAGATTAGCTTCTCAAAAGGGAAGGGGAAAGATGCCATCTTCCTAACACATGGAGATTTGCAGTATTTCTAGGATATTTAGCACCATCCAACTTCAGCCTAACCGAATCCATAATCATAGTAATAATCCCTCTTTCATTATGGGCCTTGCGCCCATGCTTGCATGAGTTCCTTTCATATCATATGAAGTATATTGTAGCTCCCAATGCAAGTCTGCTAACAATGGAGAGAAGAGAGGACCCATTGAGTTTGCTGCAAAGCCACGGCCTCAAACTCTCCCAAGAGAATGGAAAGTGCGTTAAATCACACTTACTAGCAATTGTAGACCAAACCCGGAAAGAGAAAGGGCAATTGAAGAACAGGTGACTGTGATCCTCCCTTGGATCTTGACATAAGTAGCATGTCATGTATTGGATAATTCCGAAAGAGAAAAGACGATCCTGAGTGGAAAGCCTACCTCTTAATGCTAACCATAAGATGAAAGAATGCCTTGGAACATGATGTTTAAACCATACCAAATGTGCCCAATCAACACTCTGGGAAGAGGACCGAAGTTTGTTCCATGCTCTTTTGATTGTGAAATCCCTTGATCCATCCCAAACCACCATATCTGTGTTGGGAGCAGTCGGGCAATGGAAGGGAACAGGATTCATCTTTCAAGCTGATCAGCTCATTTGAATTTGCTACAGGCCATCTCCAATTGCCGGATGAAATAATGGCACTAACCTTTGCTTCTTTTGTAAGACCCAAGTCAGAAATGACTCTAGCTTGAGAAGAAGAGCATATGGGGCCTTGAGGTCTCCATGAATCAAACCAAAGGGAGGTGTTTTCTCCATTCCCCACTTTCACTGAAATAAAATCCTTCACTCTATCCCGAATCTAATTAGATCAAATTAGATCAAATTAGATCCACATGAATCAAATCTAATTTGCAGCATTGCTCTAAGAAAAGGTTGGATCAAACCCAAACCAAGTCAAATCGAGAGCGTTGCTCGAGGATCGAGTTGGATCAAACTTATATCAAACCCAAATCAAGTCCAATCTGGATTCTATTAGTGTTATATCAAACTCAATCAACCTTTGATCAAACCCCAATCAAGTTTAATTTAAAGCATTGCTCTAAGATCAGGGTGGATTAAACTTAAATCGGACCTGGAACAAATCAAATATGTAACATTGCTCTAAGATCGGATACAACTAAACTTTGATCAAATCGGAATTAATTTCAATATGGAGCCTTGATCTTAGGTTGAGCTTAATCAAACCAAGATCAGGCACAAATCAAGTCCGATGTAGAGCATTCCTCAAAGATCGTATTGGACCAAACTTATATCAATCTCAAATTAAGTGAAATATGCTGCATTCCTCCAAGATTGATTTGGTTCAAACTCAAATTAAATATGAATCAAATGCAATTTAATGCATTGTTCCAAGATAGGGTCGGATCGAACTTAAGTCAAACCCAAAATAAAGTTCGATATGGAGCATTTCTCTAAGGTCGGGTTGGATCAATCTTAGCTCTAAGATGAATCAAGTTCAATATGGAGTAATGCTGCATCATGATCAGGTTAGATCAAACACTAATCAAGTCTAATTTTGAGTGTTGCTCTAAGATTAGGCTCGATGAAGTTAAAGATAATACCCAAATCAAGTTTAATCGAGAGCATTGCACTAATATTGTGGGTTTGATCAAACTTAGAATAAACCCAAATCAGATCAAATCTAAAGCTTTGCCCTAAAATTGGGTTCGATAAAACAACAAACCTAAATAAAGTCTTTTTTAGAGTGCTGCTTCAAGATCGGGTTAGTTCAAACCAAGATGGAGCCCAAATTAAGCATAATATGAAGCATTGCTTCTATATCAATTTAGATCAAACTCTGATCGAACCTGAATCAAGTTAAATTAGGAGCATCGTTCAAAGATCAAGTTAGGTCAAACCCGAATCGAGTTCAATTTAGAGTGTTACTCCATGATTAGTTCAGATCAAATAAGATAAAGCCCGAATCAATTTCAATCTAAAACATTATAATATGATGGGCCTAGATCAAACTTTGATCTCTTTTCATTTGATCGAACCTGAATCAAGTCCAATCTAGAGCAATGCTCCACAAGATTAGTTTGAATGAAACAAAGATCAAACTTGAATTTAGTTCAATATGCTGCATTTGTTTAAAAATTGGGTTAGATCAAACCAATGTCAATTCTGAATCAAGTCGAATCTCGGGCATTGGCACAAGTTCGGGTTAGATCAAACTAAGATCGGACCCAAATAAAATCTCATACGGAGCGTTGCTCCAAGATTGAAATTAGATCAAACTTAAATCAAACATGAGTCAAGTCCAACGTGGAGCATCGTTCAAGATTGTGTTGGATCAAACTTAGATCAAACCTCAATTAACTACAATCTCGAGCATTCCTCCAATATTGATAGATCAAAGTTATATCAAATTAGACCAAATTCGAATCAAGTACAATCTAGAGAGTTACTTAGAGATATTTTTCAACACTGGGTTGAACCAAGTTCAAGTTAAACCCAAATCAGATCCCATCTAGACAATTGCTCCGAGATTGGGTCGGATAAAATTTACATCAAACATGAATCAACTTCATTTTATAGTGTTGAATCAAGATATGGTTAAATCAAATTAAATCAAACACAAATCAAGTTCAATCTAGAGCACTTATATAATATCGGGTTGGATAAAATTAAGATCAATCCTAAATAAAGTTAAATATAGAGCATTATTCTAAGATCGGGTTAGATAGAGCTAAGTTCAGACCCAAATAAAGTTCATTCTCGAGCGTTACACCAAGATTGGGTGAAATCAAACTAAAATCAAGTTCAATCGAAGCATTACTCCATGATTGGATTAGATCTAACCTACATCAAGCTAATTGAAGTTCAATCTGGAGCGTTGTTAGAAGATCAGGCCAAATCAAGGCTAAATCAATTTGAATTTGGAATGTTGCTCTAAGTTCGGATTGGGTCAAACTTAGATCAAACCTTCTGAGTCAAGTCCAATTGGAAGTGATGCTCCAAGATCGGGTCGAGCCAAACTTAGATCAGATTTCAAAATAAGTCCAATCTAAAGCATTGCAACAAGACCAGGTTAGATCAAATTAGATCCACATGAATCAAATCTAATTTGCAGCATTGCTCTAAGAAAAGGTTGGATCAAACCAAACCAAGTCAAATCGAGAGCGTTGCTCGAGGATCGAGTTGGATCAAACTTATATCAAACCCATATCAAGTCCAATCTGGATTCTATTAGTGTTATATCGAACTCAATCAACCTTTGATCAATCCCCAATCAAGTTCAATTTAAAACATTGCTCTAAGATCAGGGTGGATTAAACTTAAATCAGACCTGGAACAAATCAAATATGTAATATTGCTCTAAGATCGGGTTCAACTAAACTTTGATCAAATCGGAATTAAGTTCAATATGGAGCCTTGATCTTAGGTTGAGCTTGATCAAACCAAGATCAGGCACAAATCAAGTCCGATGTAGAGCATTCCTCAAAGATCGTATTGGATCAAACTTATATCAATCTCGAATTAAGTGAAATATGCTGCATTCCTCCAAGATTGATTTGGTTCAAACTCAAATCAAATATGAATCAAATGCAATTTAATGCATTGTTCCAAGATAGGGTCGGATCGAACTTAGGTCAAACCCAAATAAAGTTCGATATGGAGCATTTCTCTAAGGTCGGGTTGGATCAATCTTAGCTCTAAGATGAATCAAGTTCAATATGGAGTGATATGCTGCAATCATGATCAGGTTAGATCAAACACTAATCAAGTCTAATTTTGAGTGTTGCTCTAAGATTAGGCTCGATGAAGTTAAAGATAATACCCAAATCAAGTTTAATCGAGAGCATTGCACTAAGATTGTGGGTTTGATCAAACTTAGAATAAACCCAAATCAGATCAAATCTAAAGCTTTGCCCTAAAATTGGGTTCGATAAAACAACAAACCTAAATCAAGTCTTTTTTAGAGTGCTGCTTCAAGATCGGGTTAGTTCAAACCAAGATGGAGCCCAAATTAAGTATAATATGAAGCATTGCTTCGATATCAATTTAGATCAAACTCTGATCGAACCTAAATCAAGTTAAATTAGGAGCATCGTTCGAAGATCAAGTTAGGTCAAACCCGAATCGAGTTCAATTTAGAGTGTTACTCCATGATTAGTTTAGATCAAATAAGATCAAGCCCGAATCAACTTCAATCTAAAACATTATAATATGATCGGCCTAGATCAAACTTTGATCTCTTTTCATTTGATCGAACCTGAATCAAGTTCAATCTAGAGCAATGCTCCACAAGATTAGTTTGAATGAAACGAAGATCAGACTTGAATTTAGTTCAATATGCTGCATTTGTTTAAAAATTTGGTTAGATCAAACCAATGTCAATTCTGAATCAAGTCGAATCTCGGGCATTGGCACAAGTTCGGGTTAGATCAAACTAAGATCAGACCCAAATAAAATCTCATACGGAGCGTTGCTCCAAGATTGAAATTAGATCAAACTTAAATCAAACATGAGTCAAGTCCAACATGGAGCATCGTTTCAAGATTGTGTTGGATCAAACTTAGATCAAACCTCAATTAACTACAATCTCGAGCATTCCTCCAATATTGATAGATCAAAGTTATATCAAATTAGACCAAATTCGAATCAAGTAGAATCTAGAGAGTTACTTAGAGATATTTTTCAACACTGGGTTGAACCAAGTTCAAGTTAAACCCAAATCAGATCCCATCTAGACAATTGCTCCGAGATTGGGTCGGATAAAATTTACAACAAACATGAATCAACTTCAATTTATAGTGTTGAATCAAGATATGGTTAAATCAAATTAAATCAAACACAAATCAAGTTCAATCTAGAGCACTTATATAATATCGGGTTGGATAAAATTAAGATCAATCCTAAATAAAGTTAAATATAGAGCATTATTCTAAGATCGGGTTAGATGGTGCTAAGTTCAGACCCAAATAATGTTCATTCTCGAGCGTTACACCAAGATTGGGTGAAATCAAACTAAAATCAAGTTCAATCGAAGCATTACTCCATGATTGGATTAGATCTAACCTACATCAAGCTAATTGAAGTTCAATCTGGAGCGTTGTTAGAAGATCGGGCCAAATCAAGGCTAAATGAATTTGAATTTGGAATGTTGCTCTAAGTTCGGATTGGATCAAACTTAGATCAAACCATCTGAGTCAAGTCCAATTGGAAGTGATGCTCCAAGATCGGGTCGAGCCAAACTTAGATCAAATTTCAAAATAAGTCCAATCTAAAGCATTGCAACAAGACCAGGTTAGATCAAATTAGATCCACATGAATCAAATCTAATTTGCAGCATTGCTCTAAGAAAAGGTTGGATCAAACCCAAACCAAGTCAAATCGAGAGCGTTGCTCGAGGATCGAGTTGGATCAAACTTATATCAAACCCAAATCAAGTCCAATCTGGATTCTATTAGTGTTATATCAACTCAATCAACCTTTGATCAAACCCCAATCAAGTTCAATTTAAAGCATTGCTCTAAGATCAGGGTGGATTAAACTTAAATCGGACCTGGAACAAATCAAATATGTAACATTGCTCTAAGATCATTCAACTAAACTTTGATCAAATCGGAATTAATTTCAATATGGAGCCTTGATCTTAGGTTGAGCTTGATCAAACCAAGATCAGGCACAAATCAAGTCCGATGTAGAGCATTCCTCAAAGATCGTATTGGATCAAACTTATATCAATATCAATTAAGTGAAATATGCTGCATTCCTCCAAGATTGATTTGGTTCAAACTCAAATCAAATATGAATCAAATGCAATTTAATGCATTGTTCCAAGATAGGGTCGGATCAAACTTAGGTCAAACCCAAAATAAAGTTCGATATGGAGCATTTCTCTAAGGTCGGGTTGGATCAATCTTAGCTCTAAGATGAATCAAGTTCAATATGGAGTGACGCTGCATCATGATCAGGTTAGATCAAACACTAATCAAGTCTAATTTTGAGTGTTGCTCTAAGATTAGGCTCGATGAAGTTAAAGATAATACTCAAATCAAGTTTAATCGAGAGCACTGCACTAATATTGTGGGTTTGATCAAACTTAGAATAAACCCAAATCAGATCAAATCTAAAGCTTTGCCCTAAAATTGGATTCGATAAAACAACAAACCTAAATCAAGTCTTTTTAGAGTGCTGCTTCAAGATCGGGTTAGTTCAAACCAAGATGGAGCCCAAATTAAGTATAATATGAAGCATTGCTTCGATA
>UESW01001598.1:49482-64467 GCA_900491605.1 Calamus simplicifolius | reverse complement strand
TCGAACTCAATCAACCTTTGATCAAACCCCAATCAAGTTCAATTTAAAGCATTGCTCTAAGATCAGGGTGGATTAAACTTAAATCGGACCTGGAACAAATCAAATATGTAACATTGCTCTAAGATCGGGTTCAACTAAACTTTGATCAAATCGGAATTAAGTTCAATATGGAGCCTTGATCTTAGGTTGAGCTTGATCAAACCAAGATCAGGCACAAATCAAGTCCGATGTAGAGCATTCCTCAAAGATCGTATTGGATCAAACTTATATCAATCTCGAATTAAGTGAAATATGCTGCATTCCTCCAAGATTGATTTGGTTCAAACTCAAATCAAATATGAATCAAATGCAATTTAATGCATTGTTCCAAGATAGGGTCGGATCGAACTTAGGTCAAACCCAAAATAAAGTTCGATATGGAGCATTTCTCTAAGGTCGGGTTGGATCAATCTTAGCTCTAAGATGAATCAAGTTCAATATGGAGTGATGCTGCATCATGATCAGGTTAGATCAAACACTAATCAAGTCTAATTTTGAGTGTTGCTCTAAGATTAGGCTCGATGAAGTTAAAGATAATACCCAAATCAAGTTTAATCGAGAGCATTGCACTAAGATTGGGTTTGATCAAACTTAGAATAAACCCAAATCAGATCAAATCTAAAGCGTTGCCCTAAAATCGGGTTCGATAAAACAACAAACCTAAATCAAGTCTTTTTTAGAGTGCTGCTTCAAGATCGGGTTAGTTCAAACCAAGATGGAGCCCAAATTAAGTATAATATGAAGCATTGCTTCGATATCAATTTAGATCAAACTCTGATCGAACCTGAATCAAGTTAAATTAGGAGCATCGTTCGAAGATCAAGTTAGGTCAAACCCGAATCGAGTTCAATTTAGAGTGTTACTCCATGATTAGTTCAGATCAAATAAGATCAAGCCCGAATCAATTTCAATCTAAAACATTAATATGATCGGCCTAGATCAAACTTTGATCTCTTTTCATTTGATCGAACCTGAATCAAGTCCAATCTAGAGCAATGCTCCACAAGATTAGTTTGAATGAAACGAAGATCAAACTTGAATTTAGTTCAATATGCTGCATTTGTTTAAAAATTGGGTTAGATCAAACCAATGTCAATTCTGAATCAAGTCGAATCTCGGGCATTGGCACAAGTTCGGGTTAGATCAAACTAAGATCGGACCCAAATAAAATCTCATACGGAGCGTTGCTCCAAGATTGAAATTAGATCAAACTTAAATCAAACATGAGTCAAGTCCAACGTGGAGCATCGTTTCAAGATTGTGTTGGATCAAACTTAGATCAAACCTCAATTAAGTACAATCTCGAGCATTCCTCCAATATTGATAGATCAAAGTTAGATCAAATTAGACCAAATTCGAATCAAGTACAATCTAGAGAGTTACTTAGAGATATTTTTCAACACTGGGTTGAACCAAGTTCAAGTTAAACCCAAATCAGATCCCATCTAGACAATTGCTCCGAGATTGGGTCGGATAAAATTTACATCAAACATGAATCAACTTCAATTTAGAGTGTTGAATCAAGATATGGTTAAATCAAATTAAATCAAACACAAATCAAGTTCAATCTAGAGCACTTATATAATATCGGGTTGGATAAAATTAAGATCAATCCTAAATAAAGTTAAATATAGAGCATTATTCTAAGATCGGGTTAGATGGAGCTAAGTTCAGACCCAAATAAAGTTCATTCTCGAGCGTTACACCAAGATTGGGTGAAATCAAACTAAAATCAAGTTCAATCGAAGCATTACTCCATGATTGGATTAGATCTAACCTACATCAAGCTAATTGAAGTTCAATCTGGAGCGTTGCTACAAGATCGGGCCAAATCAAGGCTAAATCAATTTGAATTTGGAATGTTGCTCTAAGTTCGGATTGGATCAAACTTAGATCAAACCTTCTGAGTCAAGTCCAATTGGAAGTGATGCTCCAAGATCGGGTCGAGCCAAACTTAGATCAAATTTCAAAATAAGTCCAATCTAAAGCATTGCAACAAGACCAGGTTAGATCAAATTAGATCCACATGAATCAAATCTAATTTGCAGCATTGCTCTAAGAAAAGGTTGGATCAAACCCAAACCAAGTCAAATCGAGAGCGTTGCTCGAGGATCGAGTTGGATCAAACTTATATCAAACCCAAATCAAGTCCAATCTGGATTCTATTATTGTTATATCGAACTCAATCAACCTTTGATCAAACCCCAATCAAGTTCAATTTAAAGCATTGCTCTAAGATCAGGGTGGATTAAACTTAAATCGGACCTGGAACAAATCAAATATGTAACATTGCTCTAAGATCGGGTTCAACTAAACTTTGATCAAATCGGAATTAAGTTCAATATGGAGCCTTGATCTTAGGTTGAGCTTGATCAAACCAAGATCAGGCACAAATCAAGTCCGATGTAGAGCATTCCTCAAAGATCGTATTGGATCAAACTTATATCAATCTCGAATTAAGTGAAATATGCTGCATTCCTCCAAGATTGATTTGGTTCAAACTCAAATCAAATATGAATCAAATGCAATTTAATGCATTGTTCCAAGATAGGGTCGGATCGAACTTAGGTCAAACCCAAAATAAAGTTCGATATGGAGCATTTCTCTAAGGTCGGGTTGGATCAATCTTAGCTCTAAGATGAATCAAGTTCAATATGGAGTGATGCTGCATCATGATCAGGTTAGATCAAACACTAATCAAGTCTAATTTTGAGTGTTGCTCTAAGATTAGGCTCGATGAAGTTAAAGATAATACCCAAATCAAGTTTAATCGAGAGCATTGCACTAAGATTGGGTTTGATCAAACTTAGAATAAACCCAAATCAGATCAAATCTAAAGCGTTGCCCTAAAATCGGGTTCGATAAAACAACAAACCTAAATCAAGTCTTTTTTAGAGTGCTGCTTCAAGATCGGGTTAGTTCAAACCAAGATGGAGCCCAAATTAAGTATAATATGAAGCATTGCTTCGATATCAATTTAGATCAAACTCTGATCGAACCTGAATCAAGTTAAATTAGGAGCATCGTTCGAAGATCAAGTTAGGTCAAACCCGAATCGAGTTCAATTTAGAGTGTTACTCCATGATTAGTTCAGATCAAATAAGATCAAGCCCGAATCAATTTCAATCTAAAACATTAATATGATCGGCCTAGATCAAACTTTGATCTCTTTTCATTTGATCGAACCTGAATCAAGTCCAATCTAGAGCAATGCTCCACAAGATTAGTTTGAATGAAACGAAGATCAAACTTGAATTTAGTTCAATATGCTGCATTTGTTTAAAAATTGGGTTAGATCAAACCAATGTCAATTCTGAATCAAGTCGAATCTCGGGCATTGGCACAAGTTCGGGTTAGATCAAACTAAGATCGGACCCAAATAAAATCTCATACGGAGCGTTGCTCCAAGATTGAAATTAGATCAAACTTAAATCAAACATGAGTCAAGTCCAACGTGGAGCATCGTTTCAAGATTGTGTTGGATCAAACTTAGATCAAACCTCAATTAACTACAATCTCGAGCATTCCTCCAATATTGATAGATCAAAGTTAGATCAAATTAGACCAAATTCGAATCAAGTACAATCTAGAGAGTTACTTAGAGATATTTTTCAACACTGGGTTGAACCAAGTTCAAGTTAAACCCAAATCAGATCCCATCTAGACAATTGCTCCGAGATTGGGTCGGATAAAATTTACATCAAACATGAATCAACTTCAATTTAGAGTGTTGAATCAAGATATGGTTAAATCAAATTAAATCAAACACAAATCAAGTTCAATCTAGAGCACTTATATAATATCGGGTTGGATAAAATTAAGATCAATCCTAAATAAAGTTAAATATAGAGCATTATTCTAAGATCGGGTTAGATGGAGCTAAGTTCAGACCCAAATAAAGTTCATTCTCGAGCGTTACACCAAGATTGGGTGAAATCAAACTAAAATCAAGTTCAATCGAAGCATTACTCCATGATTGGATTAGATCTAACCTACATCAAGCTAATTGAAGTTCAATCTGGAGCGTTGTTAGAAGATCGGGCCAAATCAAGGCTAAATCAATTTGAATTTGGAATGTTGCTCTAAGTTCGGATTGGATCAAACTTAGATCAAACCTTCTGAGTCAAGTCCAATTGGAAGTGATGCTCCAAGATCGGGTCGAGCCAAACTTAGATCAAATTTCAAAATAAGTCCAATCTAAAGCATTGCAACAAGACCAGGTTAGATCAAATTAGATCCACATGAATCAAATCTAATTTGCAGCATTGCTCTAAGAAAAGGTTGGATCAAACCCAAACCAAGTCAAATCGAGAGCGTTGCTCGAGGATCGAGTTGGATCAAACTTATATCAAACCCAAATCAAGTCCAATCTGGATTCTATTAGTGTTATATCGAACTCAATCAACCTTTGATCAAACCCCAATCAAGTTCAATTTAAAGCATTGCTCTAAGATCAGGGTGGATTAAACTTAAATCGGACCTGGAACAAATCAAATATGTAACATTGCTCTAAGATCGGGTTCAACTAAACTTTGATCAAATCGGAATTAAGTTCAATATGGAGCCTTGATCTTAGGTTGAGCTTGATCAAACCAAGATCAGGCACAAATCAAGTCCGATGTAGAGCATTCCTCAAAGATCGTATTGGATCAAACTTATATCAATCTCGAATTAAGTGAAATATGCTGCATTCCTCCAAGATTGATTTGGTTCAAACTCAAATCAAATATGAATCAAATGCAATTTAATGCATTGTTCCAAGATAGGGTCGGATCGAACTTAGGTCAAACCCAAAATAAAGTTCGATATGGAGCATTTCTCTAAGGTCGGGTTGGATCAATCTTAGCTCTAAGATGAATCAAGTTCAATATGGAGTGATGCTGCATCATGATCAGGTTAGATCAAACACTAATCAAGTCTAATTTTGAGTGTTGCTCTAAGATTAGGCTCGATGAAGTTAAAGATAATACCCAAATCAAGTTTAATCGAGAGCATTGCACTAAGATTGTGGGTTTGATCAAACTTAGAATAAACCCAAATCAGATCAAATCTAAAGCTTTGCCCTAAAATCGGGTTCGATAAAACAACAAACCTAAATCAAGTCTTTTTTAGAGTGCTGCTTCAAGATCGGGTTAGTTCAAACCAAGATGGAGCCCAAATTAAGTATAATATGAAGCATTGCTTCGATATCAATTTAGATCAAACTTTGATCGAACCTGAATCAAGTTAAATTAGGAGCATCGTTCGAAGATCAAGTTAGGTCAAACCCGAATCGAGTTCAATTTAGAGTGTTACTCCATGATTAGTTTAGATCAAATAAGATCAAGCCCAAGTCAACTTCAATCTAAAACATTATAATATGATCGGCCTAGATCAAACTTTGATCTCTTTTCATTTGATCGAACCTGAATCAAGTCCAATCTAGTCCAATCCAAGCCCTGATCCTGATCGGCTATGATCGATCTCGAACCGCGGCGATCGGTCCGATCGCCGACGATCCGATGGTTACGATCGATCCAAGCCCTAATCTAGATCGGCTATGACCGATCTCGGACCGCGGCGATCGGTCGATCGCCAACGATCCGACGGTTGCGATCGATCCAAGCCCTAATCCCGATCGGCCACGACCGATCTGAACCACGGCGATCGGTCCGATCGCCGATGATTCGACGATTGCGATCGATCCAAGCCCTGATCTCGATCGACCACGGCCGATCTCGGACCGCGGCGATTGGTCTGATCGCCGACGATCCGACGATTGCGATCGATCCAAGCCCTGATCTAGATCAGCCACGACCGATCTCAAAACCGCATCGATCGGTCCGATCGCCGACGATCCGACGGTTGCGATCGGTCCGATCGTTGATGATCTCGATCGGCCATGACCGATCTCGGACCGCGGTGATCGGTCCGATCACTGACGATCCGATGGTTAAGATCAATCCAAGCCCTGATCCTAATCGGCCATGACCGATCTAGGACCACTGCGATCGGTCCGATCACCGACGATCAGACGGTTGCGATCGATCCAAGCCCTGATCCCGATTGGCCATGACCGATCTCGGACCACGGCGATCGGTCCGATCACCGACGATCGGACAGTTGCGATCGATCCAAGCCCTGATCCCGATCGGCCACGATCGATCTCAAACCGCGACGATCGGTCCGATCGCCGATGATCCGATGGTTGCTATCGATCCGAGCCCTAATCCCGATCGGCCACGACCGATCTCGGACCGCGGTGATCGGTCCGATCGTGATAATCCAACGGTTTGTGATCGATCTAAGCCCTGATCCCGATCGGCCACGATCGATCTTGAACCGCGGCGATTAGTCGATCGCCGACGATCCGACGGTTGCGATCGATCCAAGCCCTGATCCCGATTGGCCATGACCGATCTCGGACCACGGTGATCGGTCCGATCGCCGACGATACGACGGTTGCGATCGATCGAACCCTGATCCCGATCAGCCACGATCGATCTCGGACCGCGACGATCGGTCCGATCGTCGACGATCTGACGGTTATGATCGATCCAAGCCCTGATCCAGAACAGCCACAACCGATCTCGAACAGCGGCGATCGGTCCGATCGCCGATGATCCGATGGTTGCGATCAGTCCAAGCCCTGATCCCGATCAGCCACGACCGATCTTGGACCGTGGCGATCAGTCCGATCGCCGACGATCCGACGGTTGCGATCGATCCAAGCCCTGATCCCGATCGGCCACGATCAACCTCGAACAGCGGCGATCGGTCCGATCGCCGACGATCTGACGGTTGCGAAAGATCCAAGCCCTGATCTAGATCGGCCACGACCGATCTCGAACCGCGGCGATTGGTCCGATCGCCGACGATCTGACGGATGCGATCGGTCCGATAACCGACGATCCCGATCGGCCACGACCGATCTCGGACTGCGGCATTCGATCTGATCGCTGACGATCCGACGGTTGCGATCGATCCAAGCCCTGATTCCCAATCGGCCACGACCAATCTCGGACCACGACGATCGGTCTGATCACCGACGATCCGTCTGATTGCCGACGATCTGACGGTTGCGATCGATCCAAGCCCTGATCCCGATTGACCACGACCGATCTCGGACCGTGGCGATCGCCGATCGCCGACGATCCGACGATTGCGATCGATCCAAGCCCTGCTCCAGATCGGCCATGACCGATCTCGGACCGCGGTGATCGGTCCGATCGCCGGCGATCCGACGGTTGCGATCGATCCAAGCCCTGATCCCGATCAGCCACGACCGATCTCCGACCGCGGCGATCGGACCGATCGACGATGATCCGGTGGTTGTGATCGATCTAAGCCCTGATCCCGATCGACCACGATCGATCTCGGACCGCGGCGATCAGTCGGATCATTGACGATCCGACGGTTGCGATCGATCCAAGCCCTGATCCCGATCGGCCATGATCGATCTCGGATCGTGGCGTTCAGTCCGATCGCCGATGATCCGACGGTTGCGATCGATCGAAGCCCTGATCCCGATCGGCCATGACCGATCTCGGACCACGGCGATCGATCCGATCGCCAACGATCCGACGGTTGCTATCGATCCAAGCCCTGATCCCGATCGGCCATGACCGATCTCGGACCGCGGCAATCGGTCCGATCACCGATGATCCGACGATTGCGATCGATCCAAGCCCTGATCCCGATCGGCCACGATCGATCTTGGACCATGGCGATCGGTCCGATCGCCGACGATCCGACGGTTGCGATCGATCGAAGCCCTGATCCCGATCGGCCATGACCGATCTCGAACCACGGCGATCGATCCGATCGCCGATGATCCGATGGTTGCTATCGATCCAAGCCCTGATCCCAATCGGCCATGATCGATCTCGGACCGTGGCAATCGGTCCGATCGCCGACAATCCGACGGTTGCGATCGATCCAAGCCCTGATCCCGGTCGGCCACGACCGATCTCCAACAACGGCGATCGGACCGATCGACGATGATCCGGCGGTGCGATCGATCCAAGCCCTGATCCCGATCGGCCACGATCGATCTCAGACCGCAGCGATCGGTTGGATCGTCGACGATCCGATGGTTGCGATTGATCCAAGCCCTGATCCCGATCGGCCATGACCGATCTCGGACCACGGCGATCGATCCGATCGCCGACGATCCGACGGTTGCTATCGATCCAGCCTTGATCCCGATCGGCCATGACCGATCTCGGACCGCGGCAATCGGTCCGATCGCCGACGATCCGACAGTTGCGATCGATCCAAGCCCTGATCTCGATCAGCCACGACCGATCTCGGACCGCGGCGATCGGTCCGATCGTCAATGATCCGATGGTTTGCGATCGATCCAAGCCCTGATCCTGATCGACCACGACCGATCTCGGACCACGGCAATCGGTCCGATCGCCGATGATTCAACGGTTGCGATCGATCGAAGCCCTGATCCCGATCGGCCATGACCGACTCGGACAGCAGCGATCGGTCCGATTGCCGACGATCCGACTGTTGCGATCAATCCAATCCCTGATCCCGATGGCCACGACCGATCTAAGACCACGGTGATCGGTCCGATTGCCGATGATCTGACGGTTGCAATCGATCGAAGCCCTGATCCTGATCGGCCACGACCGATCTCGGACCGTGGTGATCGGTCCAATCGCCGATAATCCGACGGTTGCGATCGATCCATCCCTGATCCCGATCAACCACGACCGATCTCGGACTGCAGCGATCGGTCCGATCGCTGATGATCCGACGGTTACGATCGATCCAAGCCCTGATCTCGATCGGCCATGACTGATCTTGGACCACGGCGATCGATCCAATCGTCGACGATCCGACGGTTGTGATCGATCCAAGCCCTGATCCTGATCGACCATGACCGATCTCAACCGTGGCGATCGGTCTGATCACCGACGATCTGACAATTGCGATCGATCGAAGCCCTGATCCCGATCAGCCACGATCGATCTCGGATAGCGGTGAACGGTCCGATCGCCGACGATCCGACAGTTGCGATCGATCCAATCCCTGATCCCAATCGGCCACGATCAATCTTGGACCCCGGCGATCGGTCCGATCGTCGACGATCCGATGGTTGCGATCGATCCAAGCCCTGATCCTGATCGATCATGACCGATCTCAAACCATGGTGATCGGTCTGATCACCGACGATCCGACAGTTGCGATCGATCGAAGCCCTAATCCCGATCGGCCACGATCGATCTCGGACAGCGGTGAACGGTCCGATCGCCGACGATCCGACAGTTACGATCGATCCAATCCCTGATCCCAATCGGCCACGACCAATCTCGGACCACGACGATCGGTCTGATCACCGACGATCCAACGGTTGCGATCGATCGAAGTCCTTATCCCGATCAGCCATGACCGATCTTGGACCACGGCGATCAGTCCGATCACCGACGATCCAACGTGCGATTGATCCAAGCCCTGATCCCGATTGGTAACGGCCGATCTCGTACCGTGGTGATCGTTCCAATCGCCGACGATCCAATGATTGCGATCGATCCAAGCCCTGATCCCGATCGGCCACGATTGATCTCGGACCGCTGCAATCGGTCCGATCGCCGACGATCTGACGGTTGCGATCGATCCAAGCCTGATCTCGATCGGCCACGACCGATCTCAGACCGCGGCGTTCGGTTCGATCGCATACGATCCGACGGTTGTGATCGATCCAAGCCCCGATCCTGTTCGGCCACGACCGATTTCGGACCGCGGCGATTGGTCCGACGCCAACGATCCGACGATTGCGATTGACCAAGCCATGATCCGATCGGCCACGGCCGATCTTGGACCGTGGCGATCGGTATGATCGCCGACGATCCGACGGTTGAGATCGATCCAAGCCCTGATCCGATCGGCCACGACTAATCTCGGACCGCGGCGATCAATCCGATCGCCAACGATCTGACGGTTGCGATCGATCCAATCCCTGATCTCGATCGGCCATGACTGATCTTGGACCGCAGCGATCGATCCGATCGCCGATGATCCGATGGTTGTGATCGATCCAAGCCCTGATCCCGATTGGCCATGACCAATCTCGGACCGCTGTGATCGGTCCGATCGCCGACGATCCGATGGTTGCGATCGATCAAAGCCTTGATCTCGATCGGCCACGACCGATGTCGGACTGCAGCAATCGGTCCGATCGCCGACGACCGAAGGTTGCGATCGATCCAAGCCCTGATCCTGATCGGCCACGACTGATCTCTGACCGCGGCGATCGGTCCGATTGCCAAACGATCCGATGGTTGCGATCGATCCAAGCCCTGATCTCGATTGGCCACGATCGATCTCGGACTGCGGCGATCGGTTCGATCGTCGACGATCCGACGATTGCGATCGATCCAAGCCCTCATCCCGATCGGCCACGACAGATGTCGGACCACGACAATCGGTCCGATCACCGACGACCAACGGTTGCGATCGATCCAAGCTCTGATCTTGATCGACCACGACCGATTTTGGACCGCGGTGATCGGTCCGATCGCCGACGATCTGTTGGTTGCGATCGATCCAAGCCCTGATCCTGATCGGCCACGACCGATGTCGGACCGCGGCAATCAGTCCGATCGCCGACGACCGATGGTGGCAATCGATCCAAGCCCTGATCCCGATCGTCCACGACCAATCTCGGACCACGGCGATCGGTCCGATCGCCGATGATCCGACGGTTGCGATCGATCCAAGCCTTGATCCCGATCGGCCACGACCGATCTCTGACCGCTGCGATCGGTCCGATCGCCGATGATCCGACGGTTGCGATCGATCCGAGCCCTAATCCCGATCGACCACGATCGATCTCGGACCGCGGCATTCGGTCCGATCGCAGACGATCCGACGGTTGCGATCGATCCAAGCCCTGATCCTGTTCGGCCACGACCAATCTCGGACCGCGGTGATCGGTCCGATCGCCGACGATCTGACGATTGCGATCGATCCAAGCCCAGATCCCGATCGGCCATGGCCGATCTCGGTCCGTGGCGAGCTGTCCGATCGCCGACGATCCGACTGTTGCGATCAATCCAATCCCTGATCCCGATCGGCCACGACCGATCTAAGACCACGGTGATCGGTCCGATCGCCGACGATCTGACGGTTGCGATCGATCAAAGCCCTGATCCTGATCGGCCACGACCGATCTCGGACCGTGGCGATCGGTCCAATCGCCGACGATCGGACGGTTGCGATCGATCCATCCCTGATCCCGATCAACCACGACCGATCTCGGACCGCGGCGATCGATCCGATCGCCGACGATCCGACGGTTGCGATCGATCCAAGCCCTGATCCTGATCGACCATGACCGATCTCAAACCGTGGCGATCGGTCTGATCGCCGACGATCCGACAGTTGTGATCGATCGAAGCCCTGATCCCGATCGGCCACGATCAATCTCGGCAGCGGTGAACGGTCCGATCGCCGACGATCCGACAGTTGCGATCTATCCAATCCCTGATCCCGATCGGCCACGACCAATCTCGGACCACGGCGATCGGTCCGATCGCCGACGATCCGACGGTTGCGATCGATCGAAGTCCTTATCCCGATCAGCCACGATCGATCTCGGACCACGGCGATCAGTCCGATCGCCGACGATCCGACGGTTGCGATCGATCCAAGCCCTGATCCCAATTGGTAATGGCCGATCTCGTACCGTGGTGATCGGTCCAATCGCCGACGATCCGATGATTGCGATCGATCCAAGCCCTGATCCCGATCGGCCACGATCGATCTCGGACCGCTGCGATCGGTCCGATCGCCGACGATCCGACGGTTGCGATCGATCCAAGCCCTGATCCCGATTGGCCACGATCGATCTCAGACTGCGACGTTCAGTCCGATCGCAGACGATCCGACGGTTGTGATCGATCCAGGCCCCGATCCTGTTCGGCCACGACCGATTTCGGACCACGGCGATTGGTCCGATCGCCGACGATCCAACGATTGCAATTGACCAAGCCATGATCCCGATCGGCCATGGCCGATCTTGGACCGTGGCGATCGGTATGATCGCCGACGATCCGACGGTTGAGATCGATCCAAGCCCTGATCCTGATCGGCCACGACTGATCTCGGACCGCGGCGATCAATCCGATCGCCAACGATCCGAGGTTGTGATTGATCCAAGCCCTGATCTCGATCGGCCACGATTGATCTCGGACTGCGGCGATCGGTTCGATCCCCGACGATCCGACGATTGCGATCGATCCAAGCCCTCATCCCAATCAGCCACGACAGATGTCGGACCGTGACAATCGGTCCGATCACCGACAACCAACGGTTGCGATCGATCCAAGCTCTGATCTTGATCGACACGACCGATTTCGAACCCGGTGATCGGTCCGATTGCCGACGATCCGTTGGTTGCGATCGATCCAAGCCCTGATCCCGATCGGCCACGACCGATGTCGGACGCGGCAATCGATCCGATCGCCGATGACCGACGATGGTGATCGATCCAAGCCCTGATCCCGATCGTCCACGACCAATCTCGGACCACGACGATCGGTCCGATCGCCGATGATCCGACGGTTTCGATCGATCCAAGCCTTGATCCCGATCGCCACGACCGATCTCTGACCGCTGCAATCGGTCTGATCGCCGATGATCCGACGGTTGCGATCGATCCGAGCCCTGATCCCGATCGACCACGACCGATCTCGGTTCGTGGCGAGCGGTCCGATCACCGAAGATCCGATGGTTGCGATCGATCCAAGCCTTGATCCCGATCGGCCACGACCGATCTCTGACCGCGGCGTTCGGTCCGATCGCAGACGATCCGACGGTTGCGATCGATCCAAGCCCTGATCCTGTTCGGCCACGACCGATCTCGGACCGCGGTGATCGGTCCGATCGCCGACGATCTGACGATTGCGATCGATCCAAGCCCAGATCCCGATCGGCCACGGCCGATCTCGGTTCGTGGCGAGCGGTCCGATCGCCGAAGATCCGATGGTTGCGATCGATCCAAGCCCTGATCCCGATCGGCCACGACCGATCTTGGACCGCGGTGATCGGTCCGCCGATTGATCCGACGGTTGCGATCGATCCAAGCCCTGATCCTGATCGGCCATAACCGATCTCGGACCACGGCGATCAGTTCCGATCGCCGACGATCCGACGGTTGCGATCGATCCTAGGCCCGATCCGATTGGCCACGACCGATCTCAGACCGTTGTGATCGGTCCGATCGCCAACAATCCGACGGTTGCGATCGATCCAAGCCCTGATCCCGATTGGCCACGACCGATGTCGGACCGCGGCAATCGGTCTGATCGCAGATGACCGAAGGCTGCGATCGATCCATGCCTGATCCTGATCGGCCATGACTGATCTCGAACCGCAGCGATCGGTCCGATCGCCGATGATCCGATGGTTGCGATCTATCCAAGCACTGATCCCGATCGGCCACGACCGATCTCGGACCACGGCGTTCGGTCCGATCGCAGACGATCCGACGGTTGCGATCGATCCAAGCCCTGATCCCGATCGACCACGATCGATCTCGGACCGCGGCGATCGGCCCTATCGCCGATGATCCGACGGTTGCGATCGATCCAAGCCCTGATCCTGATCAGCCACGACGGATCTCGGACTGCGGCGATCGGCCCGGTCATCGACGATCCGACTATTGCGATCGATCCTAGCCCTGATCCTGATCGGCCAAGATCGATCTCGGACCGGGGCGATCGGTCCGATCACCGATGATCCGATGGTTGCGATCGATCCAAGCCCTTATCCCGATCGGCCACGACCGATCTCGGACCGCGCGATCGGCCCGATCGCTGACGATCCAATGGTTGCGACCGATCTAAGCCCTGATCCTGATTGGCCACAAAGGATCTCGAACCGCGGCGCTCGGCCCGATCATCGATGATCCGACGATTGCGACCGATCCAAGCCCTGATCCTGATCGGCCACGACCGATGTCGCACCGTGGCAATCGGTCCAATCAAAGACGACCAACGGTTGCGATCGATCCAAGCCCTGATCCCGATCGACCATGACCGATCTTGGACTGCGGTGATCGGTCCGATCGCCGATGATCCGACGGTTGCGATCGATACAAGCCCTGATCCCGATCGGCCACGATCGATCTCGGACCGCGGCGATCGGTCCGATCACCGACGATCCGATGATCCGACGGTGCGATCGATCCAAGCCCTCCCGATCGGCCATGATCTCAGACCACTGCGATCAGTCCGATCACTGACAATTCGATGGTTGCGATCGATCCAAGCCCTGATCCCGATCGGCCACGATCGATCTCGGACCACGGCAATCGATCCGATCGCCGATGATCCGACGGTTGCGATCGATCGAAGCCCTGATCCCGATCAGCCACGACTGGTCTCGGACCGTGGCGATCGGTCCGATCGCCGACGATCCGATGGTTGCGATCGATCCAAGCCCTGATCCCGATCGACCATGACCGATCTTGGACTGCGGCGATCGATCCGATCGCCAACGATTCGACGATTGCGATCGATCAGCCCTGATCCCGATCGGCCATGACCGATCTCGGACCGCGGCGATCGGTCCGATCGCCATGATCCGACGGTTGCGATCGATCCAAGCCCTGATCCCGATCGCCACGACTGATCTCGGACCGCGGTGATCGGTCCGATCGCCAACGATCCGACAGTTGCAATCGATCCAAGGCCCTGATCACGATCGGCCATGACCGATCTCGGACCACGGTGATCGGTCAATCTCGACGATCTGCATCCGATGATCCAACGGTTGCGATCGATCCAAGCCTGATCTCGATCGGCATGACGGATCTCGGACCGCTGCGATCGGTCCGATCGCCGACAATCCACGGTTGCGATCGATCCAAGCCCTAATCCCGATCGGCCATGATCGATCTCAGACCACGGCGATCGGTCCGATCGCCGATGATCCGACGGTTTCGATTGA
>UESW01001598.1:15570-45641 GCA_900491605.1 Calamus simplicifolius | reverse complement strand
CCAAGCCCTTATCCTGATCTGCCACGACCGATCTCGGACCGCGGCGATTGGCCCGATCGTTGACGATCCAACGGTTGCGACCGATCTAAGCCCTGATCCTGATCGGCCACGAAGGATCTCGAACCGCAGTGCTTGGCCGATCGCCGATGATTCGACGTTGCGACCGATCCAAGCCCTGATCCCGATCGCCATGATCGATGTCGCACCGCGGCAATCAGTCCGATCAAAGATGACCGACGGTTGCGATCGATCCAAGCCCTAATCCCGATCGACCATGACGATCTCAGACCGCGGTGATCGTCCGATCGCCGACGATCCGACGGTTGCGATCGATCAAAGCCCTGATCCCGATCGGCCACGATCGATCTTGGATCGCTGCGATCAGTCTGATCGCCGATGATCCGACGGTTGCGATCGATCCAAGCCCTGATCTCGATCGGCCAACAACCGATGTCGGACCGCGGTGTTCGGTCCGATCGCAGACGATCCGACGGTTGCGATCGATCCAAGCCCTGATCCTGTTCGGCCACGATCGATCTCGGACCGCTGCGATCGGTCTAATCGCTGATGATCTACGATTGCGATCAACCAAGCCCTGATCCCGATCGGCCACGGCCGATCTCGGACCGTGGCGATCGGTCTGATCGCCGACGATCCGATGGTTGTGATCGATCCAAGCCCTGATCCGATCGACCACGACCGATCTTGGACTGCGGCAATCGGTCGGATCGTCGACGACCGACGGTGGCAATCGATCCAAGCCCTGATCCTGATCGGCCCGACCGATCTTGGACTGCAGCGATCGGTCCGATCGCCGATGACCGAAGGTTGCGATCGATCCAAGCCCTGATCCCGATCGGCCACGATCGATCTCGGACCGCGGCGATCGGTCCGATCGCCAATGATTCGACGATTGCAATCGATCCAAGCCCTGATCCCGATCGGCCACGACCGATCTCGACCGCGGCGATCAGTCCGATCGCCGACGATCTGACGATCCGATGATCCGACGGTTGCGATCGATCCAAGCCCTCCCGATCGGCCACGACCGATCTCGGACCGCTGCGATCGGTCCGATCCGATAATTCGACGGTTGCGATCGATCCAAGCCCTGATCACGATCGGCCATGATCGATCTCAGACCACGGCGATCGGTCCGATCGCCGACGATCCGACGGTTGCGATCGATCGAAGCCCTGATCCCGATCGGCCATGACTGGTCTCAAACTGTGGCGATCGGTCCGATCGCCGATGATCCGACGGTTGCGATCGATCCAAGCCCTGATCCCGATCGACCACGACCGATCTCGAACCGCTGCGATCGGTCCGATCGCCGACGATCCAACGATTGCGATCAATCAAGCCCTGATCCCGATCGGCCATGATCGATCTCGGACCATGGCAATCGGTCCGATTGCCGACGATCCGATGGTTGCGATCGATCCAAGCCCTGATCCCGATCGGCCACAACCGATCTCGGACCACGGCGATCGGTCCGATCACCAACGATCCGACGGTTGCAATCGATCTAAGCCCTAATCCCTATCGGCCACGATCGATCTTAGACCGCGGCAATCGGTCCGATCGCCGACGATCCGACGATCCGATGATCCGAAGGTTACGATCGATCCAAGCCCTGATCCCGATCGGCCAGACTGATCTCGGACCGCTGCGATCGGTCCGATCGCCGACGATCCGACGGTTGCGATCGATCCAAGCCCTGATCCCAATCAGCCACGATCGATCTCAGACCACGGCGATCGGTCCGATCGCCGATGATCCGACGGTTGCGATCGATCGAAGCCCTGATCCCGATCGACCACGATCGATCTCGGACCGCGGCGATCGGTCCGATCGCCGACAATCTGACGGTTGCGATCGATCCAAGCCCTGATCTCGATCGGCCATGACCGATCTCGGACCACGGCGATCGATCCGATCGCCGACGATCCAACGATTGCGATCGATCCAGCCCTCATCCCGATCCACCACGATAGAGTCGAACCGCGGCAATCGGTCCGATCACCGACGACCAACGGTTGCGATCGATCCAAGCTCTGATCATGATCGACCACGATCGATCTCGGACCGCGGTGATCGGTCCGATCGCCGATGATCCGATGGCTGCCATCGATCCAAGCCCTGATCCCGATCGGCCACGACCGATGTCGGACCGCAGCAATCGGTCCAATCGTCGACGACCGACGGTGGCTATCGATCCAAGCCCTGATCCAGATCGGCCACGACCGATCTCGGACCGCGGCATTCGGTCTGATCGCAGACGATCCGACGGTTTGCGATCGATCCAAGCCCTGATCATGTTCGGCCACGACCAATCTCGGACCGTGGCGATCGATCCGATCGCCGACGTTTCGATGATTGCGATTGATCCAAGCCCTGATCCCGATCGGCCACGACCAATCTCGGTCCGTGGCGATCGGTCCGATCGCCGACGATCCGACAGTTGCGATCAATCCAAGCCCTGATCCCGATCGGCCACGACCAAACTCGGACCGTGGCGATCGGTCCGATCAATGACGATCCGACGGTTGTGATCGATCCAAGCCCTGATCCCGATCGGCCATGACCGATCTTGGGCCGCGGCGATCGGTCCGATCGCCGATGATCCAACGGTTGCTATCGATCCAAGCCCTGATCCCGATCGGCCCATGACCAATCTTAGACCGCGGTGATCGATCCGATCGCCGACAATTCGATGGTTACGATCCATCCAAGCCCTGATCCCAATCGGCCATGGCCGATCTCGGACCATGGCGATCGGTCCGATCGCCGACGATCCGACGGTTGCGATTGATCCAAGCCCTGATCCGATCGGCCACGACCGATGTAGGACCATGGCAAACGGTCCGATCACCGATGACCGAAGGTTGCGATCGATCCAAGCCCTGATCCCGATCAGCCACGACGGATCACGGACTGCAGCAATCGGCCCGATCGCCGATGATCCGACGATTGCGATCGATCCTAGCCCTGATCCCGATCGGCCACGATCGATATCGGACCACAGAGATTAGTCCGATTTCCGACGATCCGACGGTTGCGATCGATCCAAGCCCTTATCCCGATCGGCCATGACCGATCTTGGACAACGGCGATCGGCCCGATCGCCGATGATCCAACGGTTGCAATCGATCCAAGCCCTGATCCTGATCAGCCACGACGGATCTCGAACCGCGGTGCTCGGCCCGATAACGATCGGCCACGACCGATGTCACACCGTGGCAATCGTTCCGATCGTCGATGACCGACGGTTGCGATCGATCCAAGCACTGATCCTGATCGATCATGACCGATCTTGGACCGCGGTGATCGGTCCGATCGCCGATGATCCGACGGTTGCGATCGATCCAAGCCCTTATCCTGATCGGCCACGACCAATCTTGGACCGCTACGATCGATTCGATCGCCGACGATCCGATGGTTGCAATCGATCCAAGCCCTGATCCCGATCGGCCACGATCGATCTCGGACCACGGCGATCGGTCCGATCACCGACGATCCGACAGTTGCGATCGATCGAAGCCCTAATCCCGATCGGCCACGACCAATCTCGGACTGTGGTGATCGGTCTGATCGTCAACGATCCAATGGTTGCAATCGATCCAAGCCCTGATCCCGATGACCACGACCGATCTCGGACTGCGGCAATCAGTCTGTTCACCGATGATCCGACGGTTGCGATCGATCCAAGCCCTGATCCCGATCGGCCATGATCGATCTCGGACCGTGGCGATCGATCCAATCGCCGACGATCTGACGGTTGCGATCGATCCAAGCCCTGCTCCAGATCGGCCATGACCGATCTCGGACCGCGGCGATCGGTCCAATCGCTGAAATCCGATGGTTGCGATCGATCCAAGCCCTGATCTCGATCGGCCATGACCGATCTCGGACCACGGCGATCGGTCCGATCGCCGACGATCCAACGATTGCGATCGATCCAAGCCCTCATCCCGATCCACCACGATAGATGTCGAACCGCGGCAATCGGTCCGATCACCAACGACCAACGGTTGCGATCGATCCAAGCTCTGATCCTGATCGACCACGATCGATCTCGGACCGCGGTGATCGGTCCGATCGCCGACGATCCGATGGTTGCCATCGATCCAAGCTCTGATCCCGATCGGCCACGACCGATGTCGGACCGCAGCAATCGGTCCAATCGTCGACGACCGACGGTGGCTATCGATCCAAGCCCTGATCCCGATCGGCCATGACCGATCTCGGACCGTGGCATTCGGTCTGATCGCAGACGATCCGACGGTTACGATCGATCCAATCCCTGATCATGTTCGGCCACGACCAATCTCGGACCATGGCGATCGGTCCGATCACCGACGTTTGATGATTGCGATTGATCCAAGCCCTGATCCCGATCGGCCACGACCGATCTCGGTCCGTGGCGATCGGTCTGATCGCCGACGATCCGACAGTTGCGATCAATCCAAGCCCTGATCCCGATCGGCCATGACCAAACTCGGACCACGGCGATCGGTCCGATCAACAATGATCCAACGGTTGCGATCAATCCAAGCCCTGATTCCAATCGGCCATGACCGATCTTGGGCCGCGGCGATCGGTCCGATCGCCGATGATCCGACGGTTGCTATCGATCCAAGCCCTGATCCCGATCGGCCATGACCGATCTTAGACCGCGGCGATCGGTCCGATCGCCGATAATTCGATGGTTACGATCCATCCAAGCCCTGATCCCAATCGGCCACGGCCGATCTCGGACCATGGCGATCGGTCCGATCGCCGACGATCCGACGGTTGCGATTGATCCAAGCCCTTATCCCGATCGGCCACGACCGATGTAGGACCATGGCAAACGGTCCGATCACCGATGACCGAAGGTTGCGATCGATCCAAGCCCTGATCCCGATCAGCCACGATGGATCACGGACTGCAGCGATCAGCCCGATCGCCGATGATCCGACGGTTGCGATCGATCCTAGCCCTGATCCCGATCGGCCACGATCGATATCGGACCGCGGAGATCAGTCCGATTGCCGACGATCCGACGGTTGCGATCGATCCAAGCCCTTATCCCGATCGACCACGACTGATCTTGGGCCACGGCGATCGACCCGATCACCGATGATCCAACGGTTGCGATCGATCCAAGCCCTGATCCTGATCGGCCATGACAATCTTGAACCGCGGTGCTCGGCCCGATCGCCGACGATCCGACGGTTGCGATCGATCCAAGCCCTGATAACGATCGGCCACGACCGATGTCGCACCATGGCAATCGTTCCGATCGCCGATGACCGACGGTTGCGATCGATCCAAGCACTGATCCTGATCGACCATGATCGATCTTGGACCGCGGTGATCAGTCCGATCGCCGATGATCCGACGGTTACGATCGATCCAAGCCCTTATCCTGATCGGCCACGACCGATCTCGGACCGCTACGATCGATTCGATCGCCGACGATCCGATGGTTGCGATCGATCCAAGCCCTGATCCCGATCGGCCATGATCGATCTCGGACCACGGCTATCGGTCCGATCGCCGATGATCCGACGGTTGTGATCGATCGAAGCCCTAATCCCGATCGGCCATGACCGATCTCGGACCGTGGTGATCGGTCTGATCGTCAACGATCCGATGGTTGCAATCGATCCAAGCCCTGATCCCGATCGACCACGACCGATCTCGGACTGCGGCAATCGGTCTGTTCGCCGATGATCCAACGGTTGCAATCGATCCAAGCCCTGATCCCGATCGGCCATGACCGATCTTGGAGCGTGGCGATCGATCCAATCGCCGACGATCCGACGGTTGCGATCGATCCAAGCCCTGCTCCAGATCGACCATGACCGATCTCAGACCGCGGCGATCGGTCCGATCACCGACGATCCGATGGTTGCGATCGATCCAAGCCCTGATCCCGATCGGCCACGATTGATCTCGGACCGTGGGGATCGGTTCGATCGCGATGATCCGACGGTTGCGATCGATCCAAGCCCTGATCCTGATCGACCATAACCGATCTCGGACTGCGGCGATCGAACCGATCGCTGACGATCTGACGGTTGCGATCGATCCAAGCCCTGATACTAATCGGCCACGACCGATCTTGGATCGCCGATGATCCGACAGTTGCGATCGATCCAAGCCTGATCCCGAACGGCCACGATCGATCTCGGACTGTGGCATTCAGTCCGATCGCCGACGATCCGACGGTTGCGATCGATCCAAGCCCTGATCCCGATCGGCCACGACCGATGTCGGACCGTGGCAAACGGTCCGATCACCGATGACCGAAGGTTGCGATCGATCCAAGCCCTGATCCCGATCAGCCACGACGGATCTCAGACTGCAATGATCGGTCCGATCGCCGACGATCCGACGGTTGCGATCGATCCAAGCCCTGATCCGGATCGGCCACGACCGATCTCGAACCGCAGCGATCGGTCTGATCGCCGACGATCCGATGGTTGCGATCGATCCAAGCCCTGATCCTGATCAGCCACAATCGATCTCAGACCACGCGATGGATCCAATCGCCGACGATCCGATGGTTGCAATCGATCCAAGCCCTGATCCTGATTGGCCACGACCGATCTTGGACCATGGTGGTCCGTCCGATCGCCAACGACGATGGTTGCGATCGATCCAGGCCCTGCCCCAGATCGGCCATGACCGATCTCGGACCACGGTGATCGGTCCGATCGCCGACGATCCGACGGTTGCGATCGATCCAAGCCCTGATCCCGATCGGCCATGACCGATCTCGGACCGTGGCGATCGGTCCGATCGCCGACGATCCGACGGTTGCGATCGATCCAAGCCCTGATCCCGATCGACCACGACCTATCTCGAACCACGGCGATTGGTTCGATTGCCGACGATCCAACGGTTGCGATCGATCGAAGCCCTGATCTCGATCGGCCACGACCGATCTCGGACCGCGATGATCAGTCCGATCGCCGATCCGACGGTTGCGATCGATCCAAGCCCTGAACCCGATCGGCCACGATCGATCTCAAACAGCGGTGATCGGTCCGATCACCGACGATCCGATGGTTGAGATCGATCCAAACCCTGATCCCAATCGGCCACGACCGATCTTGGACCATGGCGATCGGTCCGATCGCCGACGATCCGACAGTTGCGATCGATCCAAGCCCTGAACCCGATCGGCCACGACCGATCTCGGACTGCGGTGATCGGTCCGATCGCCGACGATCCGATGGTTGCGATCGATCCAAGCCCTGATCCTGATCGGCCATGATCGATCTCAAACCGCGGCGATCGGTCCGATCGCCAACGATCCAACGGTTGCGATCGATCCAAGCCTCATCTGATCGGCCACGACTGGTCGATTGGACCGTGGCGATCGGTCCGATCGCCGACGATCTGCGATCGATCCAAGCCCTGATCCCGATCGACCACGATCGATCTCGGACCGCGGCGATCGGTCCGATCGCCGATGATCCGATGATTGCGATCGATCCAAGCCCTGATCCCAATCGGCCATGACCGATCTCAGACTGCGGTGATCGGTCCGATCGCCGACGATCCGACGATTGCGATCGATCCAAGCCATGATCTCGATCGGCCACGACCGATCTTGGACCGCGGCAATCGATTCAATCGCTGACGATCCGACGGTTGCGATCGATCCAAGATGTGATCCCGATCGGCCACGACTGATCTCAGACCGCGGCGATCGGTCCGATCGTCGAAATCCAACGGTTGTGATCGATCCAAGCCCTGATCCTGATCGACCACGATCGATCTCAAACCATGGCGATCGGTCCGATCGCCGACGATCTGACAGTTGCGATCGATCGAAGCCCTGATCCCGATCGGCCATGACCGATCTCGGACAGCGGTGAACGGTCCGATCGCCGACGATCCGACAGTTGCGATCGATCCAATCCCTGATCTCGATCGGCCATGATCGATCTCGGACCACGGCGATCGGTCCGATCGTCACAATCTGACGATTGCGATCGATCGAAGTCCTTATCCCGATCGGCCACGACCGATCTAGACCACGGCGATCAGTCCGATCGCCGACGATCCGACGGTTGCGATCAATCCAAGCCCTGATCCCGATTAGTAACGGTCGATCTCAGACCGTGGTGATCGGTCTGATTGTCGACGATCTGACGATTGCGATTGATCCAAGCCCTGATCCCGATTGGCCACGACCGATCTCGGACCGCTGCGATCGGTCCGATCGCCGACGATCTGATGGTTGCGATCGATCCAAGCCCTGATCCCGATCGGCCACGACCGATCTCAGACCGCGGCGTTCGGTCCGATCGCAGACGATCCGATGGTTGTGATCGATCCAAGCCCCGATCCTGTTCGGCCATGACTGATTTCGGACCATGGCTATCGGTCCAATCGCCGACGATCCGACGATTGCGATTGACCAAGCCATGATCCCGATCGGCCACGGCCGATCTTGGACCGTGGCGATCGGTATGATCGCCGACGATCCGACGGTTGAGATCGATCCAAGCCCTGATCCCGATCGGCCACGACCGATCTCGGACCGCGGTGATCAATCTGATCGCCAACGATCCGACGGTTGCGATCGATCCAATCCCTGATCTCGATTGGCCATGACCGATCTTGGACCGCGGCGATCGGTCCAATCGCCGATGATCCGATGGTTGCGATCGATCCAAGCCCTCATCCCGATTGGCCATGACCAATCTCGGACCGTGGCAATCGGTCCGATCACCGACGATCCGATGGTTGCGATCGATCCAAGCCTTGATCTTGATCGGCCACGACCGATGTCGGACCGCAGCAATCGGTCCGATCGCCGACGATCGAAGGTTGCGATCGATCCAAGCCCTGATCCCGATCGGCCACGACTGATCTCAGACCGCGGCGATCGGTCCGATCGCCAACGATCCGACGGTTGTGATACGGCTGGCCGTTTCCCCGGGGTAGTATTATCTTCTGCGCGGTTTTTGAAAGCAATGATGTGACAACAAAACCCAAGGCCAGCGTCGGCCTCTAGCGTCGGCCTCCAGTGTCGGTCTCCAGCGTCGGCCTCCAGCGTCGGCCTCCAGCGCCGGCTTCCAGCGTCGGCCTCCAGTGCCATCCTCCAGTGTCGGCCTCCAGCGTCGGCCTCCAGCAACAGCACCAAAGACCGGCACCCAGCGTCGGCATCAAAGTTACACGTTAACACCAAAGACAGACGTCCAGCGTCGGCCTCTAGTGCCAGCCCCCAGCGTCGGTCCTCAGCGCCGACCTTCTGTGCTGGAACTCTGACTCCGGCCTCCTGCATTGGCTCCGGCCTCGGCACCGGCCCCTAGCGTCGGCCCGCAGTATCTCCCACATACACAATGTAATTTCATACAGCCGACCCCGCAATCTAAGCACCTCGCTCACTAAAATCACGGGCAAGTGTTAGCCTGATAGGCAGTTACCGCTATAAGCGGCCCTTATCCAGCAACAGTCCAACGACTTGCCGTTCGATGAAACATCACAACAGGATGGATTCGACGGTTCCAACAGACCAAGGTAAACGGGATCCCCAACAGGTATAAAAAGAGGACCCGTGCTCCATGCAAGGGGACTCTCTCTGGAAAACTTCCTCTAGAACAATTCTACAAAAATTATATCCCTGTTCGACGACTCACTAACTTGGGCGTCGGAGGGTCCCCGCCGGAACCACCGGTCCGGACTTTTTGCAGGCCCCCGGAGGAAGACGGCGGCCTCTCTGCGCACACGGTGATCCTAGCCTGCCCGACGTTCATCATATGTGATTCGGCCGCAACAGATTGGCGCGCCAGGTAGGGGAAGACCAGGTCAAAAATTATCCCTGGAACCCCTCTGATTTTGCAAAGGAAGCAATGGTGACTACGCGAGCACAAGAGGCCTCCTCCAGCCAGGCAGCCGGGCGCATCCCACTAGCTGAGCATTCGGAGGCCAATCTCCATGTTCCGCCCCTTGCACCTACAAGCCAGCCCGACCGGCTTGATGTTCTAGCCCATCAGGTCCAGGATCTGACGACGATGGTCCGGGGGCTGCAAGAGCGTTATTTGGCTGCTGTAACTCAACCCCCGTGATGGACGAAGGGGCGTGAGGAACAGTTCAGTCTCACCAAGGAGGGACCCCGCCTGAGGTCTCTCACCGCTCACCCCCCGAACCTCATCACCAAGGGACCTCGAAGCGACGATGGTCTCCCTCCCGCCGCTCCGTCGTTCCCGCCACCGACTGGAGGAAAAGGAGTCCAAGCGGGCACGTTCTTTGTACCGGCGATCTTCTTCTTCCGATTCATCCCGAGGTAACACTCCCCGGAAAACCACCCGTCGGGCCGAACAAAGGCTTGACGAGTACCATCGGCGGTTGGACGAGCTCAGCCGTCGGATCGCCGATCCTTATGCGGCGGAGTATGAGCGTCGCCCCCCGCTTTCTCGCCATATCATGGAGGAACCGGTCCCCCCCCGGTTCCGTCTCCCTCAATTGGACCATATGATGGAACGACGGACCCCCTGGACCATCTGGAAAGCTACAAAGTCCTCATGCAGGTCCAGGGAGCGACGGATTCCTTGTTATGCGTCGCCTTCCCGGCCACGCTCCGTAAGGCGGCACGCGTGGTACTCCCGTCTGCCCCCACGCAGCATCAACTCGTTTCGGCAACTTGAGCGATCCTTCCTGGCTCATTTTGATGCCTGTCGAAAGATCCCACGAGTTGCCGATAGCCTCTTTGCTGTCCAGCAGAAGAGTGGCGAGACCTTAAAGGATTTCGTCGCTCGATTTAAGGAAGCAGCGTTGGAGGTGTACAACCTGGAAGACTCTGTAGCCACCTTGGCCCTGAAGAGAGGACTTCGCCCATCCAGATTCGCTACTCCCTGGATAAGAAGCCTCCGCGTTCCTACGCCGAGCTTCTGAGCCGGGCACAGAAGTACATCCGCGCTGACGAAGCGGATTCTTCCAGGAGAGAAGTTGACAAGAACCCCGGTAATAAACCGCCGCCTACTGATCCGCCGGTGCACGACCTCGAAAGCCCGAGCCTCCACGACGCTCAGATCGCCGACCACAGGCGCTGGTTCCTAAAGAGCAGTTCACTCCCCTCATGGCTCCCATCTCTCACATCCTACTGGAGATCGAGGAGGAACCCTATTTCAAGCGTCCGGCTCCCTTGAAGCCTGGGGCCCCCCGCAACAAGGAGTTTTACTGCCGGTACACCGGGACTACGGTCACGACACCGAAGACTGCCGCCACCTAAAAAAGGCCATCGAGGAGCTGGTTCAGCAAGGTCACCTGGGCAAATTTGTTCGAAGGGAAATCTCCCCGCGTTGGGTCCCCCGGTGCCCCCGGGTCGCCCGGCTGGTGTGGATAATACCCCAACTGAAAAGACCATAGCTATGATCTCCTGGGGAGCGGAAATGGTTCGAAGAGGCCGCGAGAGGGAATAGACTCTGTAATACCTTTCTTCGGAAAGGATCTAGATGGGGTAGTTAATAAACATGACGACAGCGTCGTGGTGTCCATGACTATAGCTAAACACCCTGTAAAAAGAATTCTAATTGATAGTGGGAGCTCTGTGGATGTCTTGAGTTACGAGGCTTTTGTTCGGATGAACTTATCAAGGTCTTTACTCCGACCCGTTGCCACACCGCTAATGGGCTTCACGGAGACTCAGTGAGCGTCGAAGGCGAAATTGCTCTCCCGGTCACGGCTGGAACTCCTCCATGTCAGAGCACCGTGGTCATAAACTTCTTGGTGGTCGGGTCCCGCTGGCTTATAACGCCATCTTGGGAAGACCGGGGCTGAATCTGCTAGATGCCGTGATCTCCACTAAGAGATTATTGGTAAGGTTCCCACCAACGAAGGGATCGGAGAAATGAAGGGGGAGCAAAGCCCACTTCCGCCTTGCTACCATCTGTCGCCCAGCCCGCTGAACGCAGAGTCAGCGACAGCCTCTGAGTCGCTCGATCCTAGGGAGTTGGGAAGAAGGGGAGAGCCGGCAGAGCACCTTCTAACCCTCCCCTTGGGTGATGACCCGGCAAGGACTGTTCAGCTGGGGGCATCGCTCCCAGAAGAGGCACGCCATCAACTTCTTACTTTCCTGCGTGCCAACACCGACGTCTTCGCATGGTCATCCTCAGACATGCCGGGCGTCCCTGAAGAAGTAATCACCCATCGGCTTAACCTCAAGCCAGAGTGTCGGCCGGTCCGACAGAAAAAGAGAAACTTTGCTCCGACAGACAGAAAGCTATCGACGAGGAGATCCGCAAGTTAATGGCTGCGGGCCATATTCGGGAGGTCCACTACCCCGAATGGTTGGCTAATGTGGTGCTGGTCCGCAAGGCCAACGGAAGCTGGAGAATGTGCGTAGATTTCACCGACCTCAACAAGGCATGCCCCAAAGACAGCTTTCCCCTACCTCGAATCGATCAACTGGTGGACGCTACATCCGGCCATGAGGTCCTTAGCTTCATGGATGCTTTCTCTGGATACAACCAGATCCGGATGAATCCGGCGGATGAAAGCTACCTCCTTCATAACTGAAAAGGGGCTATATTGCTACAAGGTAATGCCTTTCGGGTTAAAGAATGCGGGAGCCACTTACCAGAGGCTGATGAACAAGGTCTTTGAAGGACAGATAGGGCGTAACATGGAAGTGTACGTGGATGACATGCTGACAAAAAGCGTTCATGCCAGCGACCACATCGCGGACCTAGCAGAAACTTTTGACAGCCTTCGTCGGTACCAGATGAAGCTGAACCCTCGCAAGTGTGCATTCGGGGTGACAGCTGGGAAGTTTTTGGGTTTCATGGTGACCCGGAGGGGATCGAAGCAAACCCGGACAAAGTCCAAGCCATCTTGGACATGAGGCCTCCTGCCAACAAGAAGGAAGTACAACGCTTGACAGGAAGAGTAGCCGCCCTAAGCCGCTTCCTATCCAAGTCCGCTGAAAGGTGTTTGCCTTTCTTCAAGGCGCTTCGCAGAATCAACGAGTTCGAATGGACGAAAGAATGCCAGGAGGCGTTCGAAGGGTTAAAGGAATTCTTATCTACCCCGCCGCTGCTAGCCAAGCCGACGGGTGGAGAAGAACTCCTTCTATACCTTGCGGCCTCTCCTGAGGCTGTTAGCTCTGTGCTGGTCCGTGTGGACATTGATGGCACACAAAGGCCAGTATACTATACAAGTAAGGTGCTTCATGATGCAGAGACCGATACTCAAACATGGAAAAAATTATCTTTGCATTGATCGTGTCTGCCCAGCGTCTGCGGCCATACTTCCAAGCCCACCCGATCGCGGTGATCACAGACCAGCCTCTGAAGACAGTTCTAGCTCGTCCGATACTTCCGGCCGGCTGGCAAGGTGGGCCCTCAAGCTGGGGGAGTTTGATCTGTCTTTCCGCCCTCGTCGGCCATGAAGTCCCAAGTCTTGGCAGATTTTTTGGTCGAATGTACTTGGGGAACAGAGCACCTAAAGAACCTCGGCGACACTCAGCCCCTTGGAACCGGTGATGATGAGTGGGTCCTTCACGTGGATGGGGCATCGAACTCTCAAGGGAGCGGAGCAGGCCTCATCTTGGCCAACTCGGATGGGGTGGTGACTGAGTGTGCACTTCGCTTCCTCTTTCCAGCCACTAATAATCAGGCGGAATATGAAGCTTTGTTATCCGGAGTAAGATTGGCTCGAGAGCTTGGGGTGAAACGCCTTAGGGCTTTCACCGACTCCCAACTGGTTGCCGGCCAGATTACAAAGGAGTACGAGGCAAAGGATCCCATCATGGCCCGCTACTTAGACGCGGTGCACTCAATGGTTTCCCCATTCACTCACTTCAGCGTCAGCTACATTCCTCGACAAGAGAATGCTAGAGCCGACGCCTATCCCATCTCGCCACCTCAGCTGATGGGATGTTGGGAAAGGCTTATGTGGAGCACTTAGAAGCCCCAAGCATTGATACCAAGAGAAACTTTGCCAGTGGAGCAGGAGCCCTCCTGGATGGACGCCTACGTTCAATACTTTACTGAGGGCATCCTCCCAGAAGACCCTGCCGAAGCTAGGAAACTTAAAAGACGAGCCCCAAAGTTCTTCCTTATGGAGGGAAAGCTCTATCGAAGGTCATTCTCATACCCTATCCTCAGGTGTGTCGGTCCCACCGACGCCAACTATATTTTGCGAGAGATACATGAGGGGATATGCGGAAGCCATCTGGGGGGCAGGGCCCTTGCATATAAAGCTCTACGTCAGGGGTATTATTGGTTGACAATGAAAGAGGACGCATCTGAGCTCGTTAAAAGATGTGACAGCTGCCAGCGTCATGCCAACGTCCAACATCAACCGGCATCCCAGCTGACCCCTCTAGCTGCACCGTGGCCCTTCGCACAGTGGGGCATGGACATCCTGGGACCTTTCCCTCCTGCCTCCGGACAACGTAAGTTCCTAGTTGTGGCCGTCGATCATTTTACTAAATGGATCGAGGCGGAAGCTCTTGCTAAGATCACGGAAGCCAAAGTAAGGGCTTTCTTTTGGAAATCCGTGGTGTGCCGGTTCGGGTTACCGCACACCCTAGTTACAGACAACGGCCGACAGTTTGATAACACGGCCTTCCGGGAATTCTGCGAGGGCCTGGGCATCCGTCACCGATTCACCTCAGTAGGGCATCCCCAAACCAACGGCGCAGCCGAGGTGACCAATCGCATCATCCTCCAAGGGCTCAGGGCTCGGCTAGATAGTTGTAAAGGGCGCTGGGTGGAAGAACTTTCTAGTGTGCTGTGGGCCTACCACACGACACCGCGAGCACCCACAGGGGAAACCCCTTTCAGCTTGGTCTTTGGGACCGAGGCGGTCATCCCCGTGGAAATAGGAGCTCCTAGTCCCCGGACGGAATTATACCACGAAGAAAGCAACTCAAACCAGCTGAGGGCTGATCTGGATTTGGTGGAAGAATTGCGAGATCAAGCGCAACTTCGTATGGCAGCGTTCCGTCAGCGAGTGGCCAAACACTACAACTCTCGGGTGCGACCCAAGACATTCCGGCCAGGAGACCTTGTCCTACGAAGAGCTGAAGTATCAAAGCCGACGGAAGGGGGCAAGCTAGCACCAAAATGGGAAGGACCATACCGTGTCAAGGAGGTGCTCCACCATGGGGCATATAAAGTCGAAGAACTAGACGGGAAACCGCTCCCTCGAACTTGGAATGCCGACAACTTACGTCGGTACTATCAATAGAACTCTATCGCTATTAATTTGAATCTGTTTGCTGCATGAATAATAAACATGTTCTTATTTTCGAATGAGTATGTTTAGCAAAAGACCGGATCCTCTCCGACAGTCAAAGACCAACTCTGTGTTGGCACCTAAGACCGGCGCCCAGCGTCGGCAATAAAGACCGGCTCCCCGCGTCGGCACCAAAGATCGGATCCTCTCCGGCAGTCAAAGACCAACTCCGCGTTGGCACCTAAGACCGGCACCCAGCGTCAGCAATAAAGACCGGCTCCCCGCGTCGGCACCAAAGACCGGATCCTCTCCGGCAGTCAAAGACCAACTCCGCGTTGGCACCTAAGACCGGCGCCCAGCGTCGGCAATAAAGACCGGCTCCCCGCATCGGCACCAAAGACCGGACCCGCTCCGGCAGTCAAAGACCAACTCTGTGTTGGCACCTAAGACCGGCGCCCAGCGTCGGCAATAAAGACTGGCTCCCCGCGTCGGCACCAAAGACCGAATCCTCTCCGACAGTCAAAGACCAACTCCGCGTTGGCACCTAAGACCGGCGCCCAGCGTCGGCAATAAAGACCGGCTCCCCGCATCGGCACCAAAGACCGAACCCGCTCCGGCAGTCAAAGACCAACTCTGTGTTGGCACCTAAGACCGGCGCCCAGCGTCGGCAATAAAGACCGGCTCCCCGTCGGCACCAAAGACCGGATCCTCTCCGGCAGTCAAAGACCAACTCCGCGTTGGCACCTAAGACCGGCGCCCAGCGTCGGCAGTAAAGACCGGCTCCCCGCGTCGGCACCAAAGACCGGACCCGCTCCGGCAGTCAAAGACCAACTCTGTGTTGGCACCTAAGACCGGCGCCCAGCGTTGGCAATAAAGACCGGCTCCCCGCGTCGGCACCAAAGACCGGATCCTCTCCGGCAGTTAAAGACCAACTCCGCGTTGACACCTAAGACCGGCGCCCAGCATTGGCACTAAAGACCGGCTCCCCGCATCGGCACCAAAGACCAACTCTGTGTTGGCACCTAAGACCGGCGCCCAGCGTCGGCAATAAAGACCGACTCCCCGCGTCGGCACCAAAGACCGGCACTTAGCGTCGGCAGCAAAGACCAACTGCGCGTTGACACTAAGGACCAGCGCCCCGTGTTGGCAATAGCAACTGACACCCGTGTTACCACCAAATATTGGCCTTGTCAACACTTAGGACAGCGTCACGGCTCGCGATCCTATTTAGCATAACCTACTGTACATAATCCTATCAATTGGCGGTTCACAGCAGTTTGAACAAATGAAGTTAATCATAATCGAAGGGGTGAAAGAGATTGAAAACATTCATTGATAGTAAAGGTTACAAAATTGCCGACTCAGGTCAGGCACAACCAATACAAGGAGAAAAACCAAAAGCTGTTAATGACCATCCGGAGCCGGGGCGTCATCCTCAGGGACATCGTCGGGCTTCAGCCCCTCGATATCCTCCAGGTCGTAAAGCTCCTGGATTTTATCTTTACAGTCTTGGAAGCCGGCGTCATAAGCTAGCGCCGCTGACTCGGCTACATCATTGTCAAAGGCTTCGGATTTCTTATAATCTTCTACGGCATCGGCCCCTTTCTTTTCAGCCTCGATGGCCCTCCTCTGGGCCTCCGCCATTGTCGCCTCCAAATCCGCAATTTTAGTTACGTATTGGCGGGTGGCTTCCTTGGCCGCATTTGTCTCAGCGAAGGCAGAACTCAGTTGAGTCTTTAAAACACATACCTCCAGTTCTGCCGCCCCCAGCTTCTCCTCAGTCGCTCTTTGTTTTTCCTCTGCCACCTGAGCATTGTCCAGCTCATTGGCGGCACGACGCTGAGCAACCTCCAGCGCATATTCAGCCTTTTCGGCTCTAAGCCGAGCAACCTCGATCTCACCCTTCAGGGTGGCCCGAGTATCCTCTAGAGCCATTGCCGCCTTCTCTGCTTTGACTTGGAGGGAGACCATCTCCTCCCGCGCTTGTTCAATGGCGGTGTCGCTCAGAGTCCAGAGGTTTTTAAGGGCGACAAGAGAATTCAAGGCCTGAAAAAAAATATATATATATATCCAGATTTAAGGAAAGGAAAAGAGGGGAAGGAAAAGGACAATAATGGCACAGAAACTCACCCAGAGATGCGCCACCGAAGCTTCACGGAAAAAGGTAACACACCCTTGACCTCGAAGGTATTCTTGCACCTCATCCACCGAGGCTTCCTCTATGATCCGTGCAGCCCAACGACCGTGGTTTGCCAGCAGCAACTGGAAGGAAGGATCGACGCCCCTCACTTCCCTGGACGTCGGCCCTACAGAGGCTGATTCCGCCCCTGAGCCTGCCACCTCCGGCTCTTTCGCTGGCGGAGGCGCTTCGGCTGTTGCCCCCGCGGGGGGCAGGGCAGCGATTGGAGTCGCCAAAGTTTTGTCCATCTCTTTGAACGTGGGAGACGGCGTCTCCCCCTCGGGAGATAAGTCGAGCAAGATAATCGGAGGAGCCGAAGCTAGAGATTCTCCCTCCGGTGGGTTCCGTTCCACCTCACCGGCCTCGGCCTTCGCCGCGTCTGCCGTGATGGGTTTGTCGGCTTGGATTTGAGCCGCCTCGCTTACGCGCAAGGATTCCACTGTTTTGGCCCCCTGGGCCTCGGCCTCCTCAGCGTCGGCCCTTTTGGGGCCGCCCTTCTTCAAGACCTTAGCACGGAGGGGCTTCACGACTTTAGCCCCTCCGGTGTCGACCTCCCCAGCGTCGGTCTCCCTAGCGCCAACCCTCCCAGTGTCGACCCTCCTGGGAACTTTAGCGGCGGCCCTCCCTTCGGCAGGAGGCGCAGTCCCGGCAGCCTTCCTCTTCTTGGCGGCCACCTGTTTAAGCTTATGCAGCGTCGGCGCCATCCCTACACAATCAAAGGATAGTTAAAAAAAAAAAAGAGAAAAAGAGAAGCAGAGGAGAAGAGAGGTGAGTAAACTAATGCTCACCCATCGCGGGAATTAGACCGGCACGGTGAAGATTCTCCTCGGCTAGAAGCTTATTACATCGAGGAATGTCGGCAGTTAGAAGCTGCCCAAACACCATCCGGTCTCGTGGAAGGATGGAGGGGTCCCTATTGGCGTCGATGTTGGGTATCCCCCAGCTTCCACGAACCCCGCTGATGTCCGCAAAGAAAAACTTATCCTTCCACCCTTTAACGGAGGAAGGAAGGCATAGTTTAAGAATCCTATTGGACCTAGGGGTAAAAGACCACCAACCCGACTGTTTGCGAAGGGTATAGAAGCTGCGGAATAGGGAAATACTAGCCTCAATGCCCTGCAGGTGGCAGAGTACTAAAAAATCAACAATGGTTCGGATGGAGTTGGGAACTAGTTGGGAAGGGGTCAAGGAGTAATGATCTAGAAGATTAAGAATGAAAGGGTGGATCGGTAACCGGAGCCCGGCCTTAAAAAAGGCTCCGTACAAAGCAACCCTTCCGGAACGGGAAGAGGTTACCCTGTCGTTAGGGGTAGGGAAGAACAGATGAAGGTCTGGAGGGAAGCCATACCTGGCCCTTAAGTTTGCTATGTCTTGAGCAGACATGGAGGACGCAGTCCCTTCGGGGGACTCCTTGGCAACCCTAGAAGGACCGGCAGCCACCGACCGGTTCCGGATGGAGGTCCGCCCGTCGACCGGATGAATCCCGGTTAGGGGACGATTGACTGGTCGTTGCTCCGGTGAGTGGTTAGAAGAAGGGGTTGACCATTGGCTGGACAGGGAATCGGAAGTCTGGGAAGGATGGTGGGAACCCCCCCAGGAACCAGAAATGGAGCAAGAAGGAGAAGAAGCCATGGGAACTAACCTGAAAGGAAAAACTCGAGCCAAGAACAGAGCACGGAGAGAATGGACGAGAGATAGAGACGCTGGTGGACTCAAAAGGGGGCAACGGTGGAAGAAGTGGGGAAGATAGGAAGATAAGGGCTATTTGTCCTCATGACGCCATCTCGAAACACCCCACGATCGTTCGATCTGACCACGCGTCCATCTTCAGTTGGGAGGCATTTCGACGACCTGCCAATGCGATAAGCTTGAAAAGACCACCAATGAAAAGGGGGGCGTTAACCTTATCGCAATGATACCGCTCGCCTTTTCGTAGCATTGCCCGAGGGAAATCCTCCCTAATCCCAACAAAGGCGAAATAATGGCGCGAAAACCGGCCACCTAGAGGATATTCACACCCCTTTCGCGGGTAAGTAAACGCTCACCCATCTCAGGGGCGGGGGGGCATCTGATACGGCTGGCCATTTTCCCGGGGTAGTATTATCTTCTGTGCGGTTTTCGAAAGCAATGATGTGACAACAAAACCCAAGGCCAGCGTCGGCCTCCAGCGTCGGCCTCCAGCGTCGGCCTCCAGTGTCGGTCTCCAGCGTCGGCCTCCAGCGTCGGCCTCCAGCGCCGGCTTCCAGCGTCGGCCTCCAGTGCCATCCTCCAGTGTCGGCCTCCAGCGTCGGCCTCCAGCAACAGCACCAAAGACCGGCACCCAGCGTCGGCATCAAAGTTACACGTTAACACCAAAGACAGACGTCCAGCGTCGGCCTCTAGTGCCGGCCCCCAGCGTCGGTCCTCAGCGCCGACCTTCTATGCTGGAACTCTGACTCCGGCCTCCTGCATTGGCTCTGGCCTCCGGCACCGGCCCCTAGCGTCGGCCCGCAGTATCTCCCACATACACAATGTAATTTCATATAGCCGACCCCGCAATCTAAGCACCTCGCTCACTAAAATCATGGGCAAGTGTTAGCCTGATAGGAAGTTACCGCTATAAGCGGCCCTTATCCAGCAACAGTCCAACGACTTGCCGTTCGATGAAACATCACAACAGGATGGATTTGACGGTTCCAACAGACCGAGGTAAACGGGATCCCCAACAGGTATAAAAAGAGGACCCGTGCTCCATGCAAGGGGACTCTCTCTGGAAAACTTCCTCTAGAACAATTCTACAAAAATTATATCCCTGTTCGATGACTCACTAACTTGGGTGTCGGAGGGTCCCCGCCGGAACCACCGGTCCGAGACTTTTTGCAGGCCCTCGAAGGAAGACGGCGGCCTCTCTGCGCACACGGTGATCCTAGCCTGCCCGACGTTCATCATATGTGATTCGGCCACAACAGGTTGCGATCGATCCAAGCCCTGATCACGATCGTCCACGATCGATCTCGGACCGCGGCGATCGGTTCGATCGCCGACGATTACGATCGATCCAAGCCCTCATCCCGATCGGCCACGACAGATGTCGGACCGTGGCAATCGGTCCGATCACCGACGACCAACGGTTGCGATCGATCCAAGCTCTGATCCTGATCGACCACGACCGATCTCGGACCGCGGTGATCGGTCCGATCGCCGATGATCCGTTGGTTGCGATCGATCCAAGCCCTGATCCCGATCGGCCACAACCAATCTCGGATCACGGCGATCGATCCAATCGCCGACGATCCGACGGTTGCGATCGATCCAAGCCTTGATCCCGATCGGCCACGACCGATCTCTGACCGCTGCGATCGGTTCGATCGCCGATGATCCGACGGTTGCGATCGATCTGAGCCCTGATCCCGATCGACCACGACCAATCTCGGACCGCAGCGTTCGGTCCGATCGCAGATGATACGATGGTTGCGATCGATCCAAGCCCTGATCCTGTTCGGCCACGACCGATCTTGGACCATGGCGATCGGTCCGATCGTCGATGATCTGACGATTGCGATCGATCCAAGCCCAGATCCCGATCGGCCACGGCCGATCTCGGTCCGTGGCGAGCGGTCCGATCGCCGATGATCCGACTGTTGCGATTGATCCAAGCCCTGATCCCGATCGCCACGACCATCTCGGACCGCGGCGATTGGTCCGATCGATGATCCGACGGTTGCGATCGATCCAAGCCCTGATCCCGATCGCCATGACCGATCTTGGACCGCGGCGATCGGTCCGATCGACGATCCGACGGTTGCGATCGATCCAAGCCCTGATCCCGATCGGCCATGACGATCGGACCGGCGATCGGTCCGATCGCCGACGATCTGACGGTTGCGATCGATCCTAGCCCGATCCCGATCGGCCACGACCGATCTCGGACCGCGATCGGTCCGATCGCCAACGATCCGACGGTTGCGATCGATCCAAGCCCTGATCCCGATCGGCCACGACCGATGTCGGACCGCGGCAATCGGTCCGATAGCCGATGACCGAAGGCTACGATCGATCCAAGCCCTGATCCCGATCGGCCACGACTGATCTTGAACCCGGCGATCGGTCCGATCGGATCTCGATCGATTGATCGGATCCGATCGATCGATCGACGATCTCGGACTGCGGCGATCGGCCAAGCCCTGATCCCGCCATCGGCCATCGATCCGATCGGTCGATCACCCGATCGATCGATCTCGGTCCGATCTCGGAATCGATCGCTGACGATCCGACGGATTGCGATCGATCCAAGCCCTGATCCCGATCGATCCGATGACCGATCTTGGACCGCAGATGATCGATCCGATCGCCGATGATCCGATGGTTGCGATCGATCTAAGCCCTGATCCCGATCGGCCACGACCGATCTCGGACCGCTACGATCAGTCCGATCGCCGACGATCCGACGTTGCGATCGATCCAAGCCCTGATCTCGATCGGCCACGACCGATGTGGGACCGCGGCTTTCGGTCCGATCGCAGACGATCCGACGGTTGCGATCGATCCAAGCCCTGATCCTGTTCGGCCATGACCGATCTTGGACCGCTGCGATCGGTCCGATCGCTGACGATCCGACGATTGCGATCGACCAAGCCCTGATCCCGATCGGCCACGGCTGATCTCGGACCGTGGCGATCGGTCTGATCACCGACGATCCGACGGTTGTGATCGATCCAAGCCCTGATCCCGATCGGCCATGATCGATCTCGGACCGTGGCAATCGATCGGATCACCGACGACCGACGGTGGCGATCGATCCAAGCCCTGATCCTGATCGGCCACGACCGATCTTGGACCGCAGCGATTGATCCGATCGCCGACGACCGAAGGTTGCGATCGATCCAAGCCCTGATCCCGATCGGCCACGACCGATCTCAGACCGCGGCGATCGGTTCGATCACCAACGATCCGACAGTTGCAATCGATCCAAGCCCTGATCACGATCGGCCATGACCGATCTCGGACCGCGGCGATCGGTCCGATCGCCGACGATCCAACGATCCGATGATCCAATGGTTGCGATCGATCCAAGCCCTCCCGATCAGCCATGACCGATCTTGGACGCTGCGATCGGTCCGATCGTCGACAATTCGACGGTTGCAATCGATCCAAGCCCTGATCCCGATCGGCCACGATCGATCTCAGACCACGGCGATCGGTCCGATCACCGACGATCCAATGGTTGCGATCGATCGAAGCCCTGATCCCGATCTGCCACGACTGGTCTCGAACCATGGCGATCAGTCCGATCACCGACGATCCGACGGTTGCGATCGATCCAAGCCCTAATCCCGATCGACCATGACCGATCTTGGACCACGGCGATCGGTTCGATCGCCGACGATTCGACGGTTGCGATCGATCCAAGCCCTGATCCCAATCGGCCATGACCATCTCGGACCGCGGCGATCGGCCCGATCGCTGACGATCCGACGGTTGTGATCGATCCAAGCCCTGATCCCGATCGGCCACGACCGATCTTGGACCGCGGTGATCGGGTCGATCACCGATGATCTGACGGTTGCGATCTATCCAATCCCTGATCTTGATCAGCCACAACCGATCTAGGACCATGGCGATCGATCCAATCGCCAACGATCCGACGGTTGCGATCGATCCAAGCCCTGATCTCGATCGGCCACGACCGATCTCGGACCGCGGCGATCGGTCCGATCGCCGATCATCCGATGATCCGATGATCCGACGGTTGCGATCGATCCAAGCCCTGATCCCGATCGGCCACGACTGATCTAGGACCGCTACGATCGGTCCGATTGCCGACGATCCGACGGTTGCGATCGATCCAAGCCCTGATCCCGATCGGCCACGATCGATCTCGGACCACGGCGATCGGTCCGATCACCGATGATCCGACGGTTGCAATCGATCCAAGCCCTGATCCCGATCGGCCACGACCAATCTCGGACCGTGGCGATCGGTCCGATCGCCGACGATCCGACGGTTGCGATCGATCCAAGCCCTGATCCCAATCGACCACCACCGATCTCGGACCGCGGCGATCGGTCCGATCGCCGACAATCCGATAGTTGCGATCGATCCAAGCCCTGATCCCGATCGGCCATGACCGATCTCGGACCACGGCGATCGGTTTGATCGCCGATGATCCAACGATTGCGATCGATCCAAGCCCTCATCCCGATCCGCCACGACAGATGTCGAACCGCGGCAATCGGTTCGATCACCGACGACCAACGGTTGCGATCGATCCAAGCTCTGATCCTGATCGACCACGACCGATCTCGGACCACGGTGATCGGTCCGATCGCCGACGATCCGATGGTTGCGATCGATCCAAGCCCTGATCCCGATCGGCCACGACCGATCTCGGGCCGCGGCGTTCGGTCCGATCGCAGACGATCCGACGGTTGCGATCGATCCAAGCCCTGATCCTGTTCGGCCACGACCGATCTTGGACCGTGGCGATCGGTCCGATTGCTAACGATCCGATGATTGCGATCGATCCAAGCCCTGATCCCGATCGGCCACGGCCGATCTTGGTCCGTGGCGATCGGTCGATAGCCGACGATCCGACGGTTGCGATCAATCCAAGCCCCGATCCCGATCGGCCATGACCAAACTCGAACCGCGGCGATTGGTCCGATCAACGACGATCCGACGGTTGTGATCGGTCCAAGCCCTGATCCCTATCGGCCATGACCGATCTTGGACCACGGCGATCGATCCGATCGCCGATGATCCGACGGTTGCGATCGATCCAAGCCCTGATCCCGATCGGCCATGACCGATATCGGACCGCGGCGATCAGTCTGATCGCCAACGATCCGACGGTTACGATCCATCCAAGCCCTGATCCCGATCGGTAACGATCGATCTCGGACCGTGGCGATCGGTTCGATCGCCGACGATCCGATGGTTGCGATTGATCCAAGCCCTGATCCCGATCGGCCACGACCGATGTCGGACCGCGGCAAATGGTCTGATCACCGATGACCAAAGGTTGCGATTGATCCAAGCCCTGATCCCGATTAGCCATGACGGATCTCAGACTGCAGCGATCGGCCCGATCGCTGATGATCCTATGATTGCGATCGATCCTAGCCCTGATCCCGATCGGCCACGATCGATATCGGACCGCGGCGATCGGTCCAATTGCCGACGATCCGATGGTTGCGATCGATCCAAGCCCTGATCCCGATCAGCCATGACGGATCTCGAACTGCAGCGATCGGCCCGATCGACGATGATCCGACGGTTGCGATCGATCCTAGCCCTGATCCCGATCAGCCACGATCGATATCGGACCGCGGCGATCGGTCCGATCGCCAACGATCCGACGGTTGCGATCGATCCAAGCCCTGATCCCGATCGACCACGACCGATCTTGGACTGCGGCGATTGGTCCTTCGCCGATGATCTGACGGTTGCGATCGATCCAAGCCCTGATCCCGATCGGCCATGACCGATCTCGGACCGTGGCAATCGATCCGATCACCGACGATCCGACGGTTGCGATCGATCAAAGCCCTTCTCCAGATCGGCCATGACCGATCTCGGACCGCGGCGATCGGTCCGATCGTCGACGATCCGATAGTTGTGATCAATCCAAGCCCTGATCCCGATCGGCCACGACCGATCTCGGACCGTGGCGATCGGTTCGATCGCCGACGATCCGACGGTTGCGATCGATCCAAGCCCTGATCCCGATCGACCACGACCGATCTCGGACCGCGGCGATCGATCCGATCGCTGACGATCTGACGGTTGCAATCGATCCAAGCCCTGATACCAATCGGCCACGACCGATCTTGGATCGCCAATGATCCGACGGTTGCGATCGATCCAAGCCCTAATCCCGATCGGCCATGACCGATCTCGGACCGCGGCATTCATTCTGATCGCCGACGATCCGACGGTTGCGATCGATCCAAGCCCTGATGCCGATCGGCCACGATGGATCTCGGACCGCAGCGATTGGATGGATCACCGATGAACCGACGGTTGCGATCGATCCAAGCCCTGATCCCGATCGGCCACGACGATCTCGGACCATGGTGATCGGTCCGATCACCGACGATCCGATGGTTGCAATCGATCCAAGCCCTGATCCCGATCGGCCACGACCGATCTCGGACCGCGGCGATCGGTCCGATTCATCGACGATCCAACGGTTGCGATCGATCCAAGCCCTGATCCCGATCGGCCACGATCTCGGACCGTGGCGATGGTCCGATCGCCGACGATCCGACGGTGCGATCGATCCAAGCCCTGATCCCGATCGGCCACGACCGATCTCGGACCACGGCGATCGGTCCGATCACCGACGATCCGACGGTTGATCGATCCAGGCCCTGATCCCGATCGGCCATGACCGATCTCGAACCACGGCGATCGGTCCGATCGCCGACGATCCGACGGTTGCGATCGATCCAAGCCCTGATCCCATCGGCCACGACCGATCTCGGACCGCGGCGATCGGTCCGATCGCAGACATCCGACGTTGCAATCGATCCAAGCCCTGATCCCGATCGGCCACGACCAATCTCAGACCACGGCGATCGGTTCGATCACCGACGATCCGACGGTTGCGATCGATCCAAGCCCTGATCCCGATCACCACGACGATCTCAAACTGCGGTGATCGGTCCGATCGCGACGATCCATGGTTGCGATCGATCCAAGCCTGATCCCAATCGGCCACGACCGATCTCGGACCACGGCGATCGGTCCGATCGCCGACGATCCGACGGTTGCGATCGATCCAAGCCCTGATCCCGATCGGCCACGACCGATCTCGGACCGCGGCGATCGGTCCGATCGTACGATCCGATGATCGATGCCCTGATCCTGATCCCACGAGATCCCCGCGGCGATGATCCCGATCGATGCGATCGATCCAAGCCCTGATCCGATCGGCCACGATTGATCTCGGACCGTGGCGATCGGTCCGATCACCGACGATCCGACGGTTGCGATCGATCCAAGCCCTGATCCCGATCGGCCATGACCGATCTCGGACCGCGGCGATCGATCCAATCGCCGACGATCCGACGGTTGCGATCGATCCAAGCCCTGATCCCGATCGGCCATGACGAATCTTGGACCGCGGCGATCGGTCCGATCGCCGACGATCCGACGGTTGCGATCGATCCAAGCCCTGATCCTGATCGACCACGACCGATCTCGGCGGCGATCGGTCCGATCGCCGATGATCCGATGGTTGCGATCGATCCAAGCCCTGATCCCGATCGGCCACGACCGATCTCAGACTGTGGCGATCGATCGATCGCCGATGATCCGACGTTGCGATCGATCCAAGCCCTGATCCCGATCGGCCACGATCGATCTCGGACCGCGGCGATCGGTCCGATCGCCGACGATCCGATGGTTGCGATCGATCCAAGCCCTGATCCCGATCGGCCATGACGATCTCGAACCGCGGCGATCGGCCCGATCGCCGATGATCCGACGGTTGCGATCGATCCAAGCCCTGATCCCGATCGGCCACGATCGATCTCGGACCACGGCGATCGGTCCGATCGCCAACGATCCGACGGTTGCGATCGATCCAAGCCCTGATCCCGATCGGCCACGACGATCTTGGACCACGGCGATCGGTCCGATCGCCGACGATCCGACGGTTGCGATCGATCCAAGCCCTGATCCCGATCGGCCACGACCGATCTCGGACCGTGGCGATCGGTCCGATCACCGACAATCCGACGGTTGCGATCGATCCAAGCCCTGATCCCGATTGGCCACAGATCTCGAACTGCGGCGATCGGTCGATCGCCGATGATCCGACGGTTGCGATCTCCAAGCGATGATCCCGATTGGCCACGACCGATCTCGGACCGCGGCGATCGGTCCGATCGCCGACGATCCGACGGTTGTGATCGATCCAAGCCCTGATCCCGATCGGCCACGACCGATCTCGGACCGTGGCGATCGGTCCGATCGCCGACGATCCGACGGTTGCGATCGATCCAAGCCCTGATCCCGATCGGACCATGACCGATCTCGGACCGCGGCGATCGGTCCGATCGCCGATAATCCGACGGTTGCGATCGATCCAAGCCCTGATCCATCGGCCACGACCGATCTTGGACTGCGGTGATCGGTCCAATCACCGACGATCCGATGGTTGCGATCGATCGAAGCCCTGATCCCGATCGCCACGACCGATCTCGGACAGCGGCGATCGGTCCAATCGTTGATGATCCGACGGTTGCGATCGATCCAATCCCTGATCCCGATCGGCCACGACCGATCTAGGACCATGGCGAGGTCCGATCACCAACGATCCGACGGTTGCAATGATCAAAGCCCTGATCCCGATCGGCCATGACCGATCTCGGACCGCGGTGATCGGTCCGATCGCCGACGATCCGACGGTTGCGATCGATCCAATCCCTGATCCCGATCGGCCATGACCGATCTCGGACCACGGCGATTGGTCCGATCGCCGATGATCCGACGGTTGCGATCGATCGAAGTCCTGATCCCGATCGGCCACGACCGATCTCGGACCGTGGTGATCGGTCCGATCGTCGACGATCCGATGGTTGCGATCGATCCAAGCCCTGATCCCGATCGACCATGACCGATCTCGGACCACAGGCGATCGGTCGATCGCCGATGATCCAACGGTTGCGATCGATCCAAGCCATGATCGAGATCGGCCATGACCAATCTCGAACAGCGGCGATCGATTCGATCGCCGACGATCCGATGGTTGCGATCGATCCAAGCCCTGCTCCAGATCGGCCTTGACCGATCTCGGACCGCAGCGATCGGTCTGATCGCCGATGATCCCACGGTTGCGATCGATCCAAGCCCTAATCCCGATCGGCCACGACCGATCTCAGACCGTGGTGATCGGTTTGATCGCCGATGATTCGACGGTTGCGATCGATCCAAGCCCTGATCCCGATCGACCACGACCGATCTCATACCGCGGCGATTGGTCCGATCGCTGACGATCCAATGGTTGCGATCGATCCAAGCCCTAATCCCAATCGGCCACGATCGATCTCCGACCGTCGCGATCGATCTGATCGCCGACGATCCGACGGTTGCGTTCGATCTAAGCCCTGATCCCGATCGGCCACGACCGATCTCGAACCGTGGAGATCGGTCCGATCACCGACGATCCGACGGTTGCGATTGATCCAAGCCCTGCTCCAGATCGGCCATGACCAATCTCAGACCGCGGCGATCGGTACGATCGTCGACGATCCGATGGTTGCGATCGATCCAAGCCCTGATCCCGATCGGCCACGACCGATCTCGGACCGTGGCGATCGGTCCGATCGCCGATGATCCGATGATTGCGATCGATCCAAGCCCTGATCCCGATAGGCCACGACCGATCTCGGACCGTAGTGATCGGTTCGATCGCCGACGATCCGACGGTTGCGATCGATCCAAGCCCTGCTCCAGATCGGCCATGACCGATCTCGGACCGCGCGATCGGTCCGATCGCCAACGATCCGACGGTTGCGATCGATCCAAGCCCTGATCTCGATCGGCCACGACCGATCTCGGACCGCTGCAATCGGTCCGATCGCAGACGATCTGACGATTGCGATCGATCCAAGCCCTGATCCCGATCGGCCACGATCGATCTCGGATCGCGGCAATCACCTATCGCCGACGATCCGACGGTTGCGATCGATTCAAGCCCTGATCCTGATCAGCCACGACGGAACTCAGACTGCGGCGATCGGCCCGATCACCGACGATCCGACTATTGTGATCGATCCTAGCCCTGATCCCGATCGGCCAAGATCGATCTCGGACCGCGACGATCGGTCCGATCGCCGATGATCCGATGGTTGTGATCAATCCAGCCCTTATCCCGATCGGTCACGACCGATCTCGCACCGTGGCGATCGGCCCGATCGCTGACGATCCAACGGTTGTGACCGATCTAAGCCCTGATCCTGATCGGCCACGAAGGATCTTGAATCGCGGCGCTCGGCCCGATCACCGATGATCCGACGGTTGTGACCGATCCAAGCCCTGATCTCGATCGGCCACGACCAATGTCGCACTGTGGCAATCGGTCCGATCAAAGACGACCAACGGTTGCGATCGATCCAAGCCCTGATCCCGATCGACCATGACCGATCTCGGACCGCGGTGATCGGTCCGATCGCCGACGATCCGACGGTTGCGATCGATCCAAGCCCTGATCCCGATCGGCCACGACCGATCTCGGACCGCTACGATTAGTCCGATCACCGATGATCCGATGGTTGCGATTGATCCAAGCCCTAATCTCGTCGGCAACGACCGATGTCGGACCACGGCGTTCGGTCCGATCGCAGACGATCCGACGGTTGCGATCGATCCAAGCTCTGATTCTGTTTGGCCACGACCGATCTCGGACCGCTGCGATCGGTCCGATCGCCGATGATCTAACGATTGCGATCGACCAAGCCCTGATCCCGATCGGCCACGGCCGATCTCCGACCGTGCCGATCGGTCTGATCGCCGACGATCCGACGATTACGATAGATCCAAGCCTTGATCCCGATCGGCCATGACCGATCTCGGACCGTGGCAATCGGTCGGATCGCCGATGACCGACGGTGGTGATCGATCCAAGCCCTGATCCTGATCAGCCACAACCGATCTTGGATCGCAGCGATCGGTCCGATCGCCGACGATCGAAGGTTGCGATCGATCGAAGCCCTGA